>CATIWQ010301208.1:0-23864 GCA_949673415.1 Euphorbia schlechtendalii
CCACCTCCAACACCAATAACTTTAATCTTAGCTTCATTATAATTACTCGGAATAGATTCAAGTCCTAAGGTATCAGAAGCAGTTCCACTAGAAGTATCCTTCCTTGGGGTAGTAACAGAGTTGTTCTTCTCGCCTCTAAGCATAGAAATTTCGGGGTGCAGATCCAGAAAAGGGTCTTTGTTGTTATACGGACTGACACTGTGAGACTTTGAACACTTAAGAGAGGGAATACTTGTCCTTTGGCTGGAACTCAGATACCTATTCTTATCCTCCGAAATTTTAATGGAACTAACTCTAGTCAAGGGGGTTTCTGCAGAAACTCTCCCCCCAAGAACAGTTAAAATCCCCACAGGGTTTCTAGTATCAGAAGTTGTACAGTAAGGGGACACACAAGCTGCCATTTTAAACTGGGTGGATGAAACACCTAACTCACTCATATATGCCTAATTATACTGAGAAATTAACTTCCAATACCTGTTTAGCAAAAAGCAAAACAATCAAAAGGCATCCATTAATGCCAAGCATTTGAAATTTCTAATTGGGCGAAGTACCAAAAATAACAGCACAAAAATCCAAATGTCAAAATTTATAAGACTCGCCAGAAGAACTCACAAATGAATTATAAATTCAATAACATCATTGATAGTGAAACAGAAACCTAAATTGCTAAAGGAAAACCAAGTAAAAAAAATTCTAAAATCAACCCCACTAAAAATGAGCCGCTGAGAAATTAACTTCCAATCCCTGTTTAGAAATGGAAAACGATCAAAAGGCATCCATCAATACCAAACATCTGAAATTTCTTATTGAGCAAAGTAAACAAAATAACAGCACGAAAATTCAAATATCAAAATCTTCAAGTCTCACCATGAAAACTCAAATGAACTACAAAATCAATAACATCAGTCATAGTAAAACATAAACCTAAATTGCTAAAGTAAAACCAAATACAAAATACTAAAATTAAACCCGCTGAAAATGGGCCACGAATAGGCAACAAGAAGGAAAAAAATACAACATTGCATCATGAATTAGAGAAAATGAGGAAAGGGATAAGAGAGAGACCTGAAGGAATAGCAGAGAAACAAAGAGCAAACTAAGTTGGAGCATTTGACAGCTGCTGAGTTGTAAAAGGGAAATTTGAAAAACAAAATGATTGGGTTTTTGAGCTTGAAAATCGGGAATGTGGGCTGCAACTAAAATTGTATATATCGTATGATAAAACGGAAAATTATACAAATCCCAACCAAAATATTGTGAAGAGATGAAAACAAAGCAAATCAGCTAAGTGTAGAGGATATATGGTGTTTGTGATAAAGCTAGAGTAACATAATAAAACAAACAACTAACCTTTTCAAATTTGGGTTTATGGATCGAAGGCTAGGGTTTTAAGTGAATTTGGGTTGGACCTGAGAATAACAATGGCCCTAATGCCATTCC
Source organism: Euphorbia schlechtendalii (assembly GCA_949673415.1). NCBI lineage: Eukaryota > Viridiplantae > Streptophyta > Magnoliopsida > Malpighiales > Euphorbiaceae > Euphorbia > Euphorbia schlechtendalii. The sequence goes on from CATIWQ010301208.1 coordinate 1,441, forward strand.
TTAATACGGCAGCCAAACATTGAAGGATTAGCTGCTTCTGTATCAACTTGGACAAAGCACTTATGCTTATTAATTGAAAATAAAAATCATTTGATAAAAACAACATAATTATATAAAAAATTATTACTAATATAATTATTTAAGAAAGTGTTTTCATCTAGATCATTGAAGTAGGTTCCATTTGTCTACTTCACAAATTGTTTTAACTCATGAATCAATTTGAAAATACTTCTTTAGTAGTTTGTTTAACCCATCTTTCATACATGATGTAACATTTATGTGTCAATCATGAATTAGAGATAATATTTATTTGATTATCAAAATGAAAACAACCAAATAGACATTGTCTACAATAAATACACTTTAAAATGAGTTACGCAATTTACGATTCATATCTTATTAATAGACATTGACTATTTTTAAGATTACTACCACATCATCAAAAGTAACTTTTATTTCACATAACACCTAAATTTAAAATCTACAAACTACTTCCATTCATTAGAATTTGGGGATGTTTTCCCAAAATTCTCTTTTTTAACTTATAATTTAAAATACCAAATAAAAATAAATGAAAAGTAGTTGTTCACTAATTGCCGAATCCGGTGCTGATATAATTATGGAATTGACCAGTTCCTCGCTCAAATGATTCATTTATCATCACAAACGGAACATTTAAATTAAAAAAATAAAAAAAAAAACTTCATTATTTAAATTTTAAAATAAAATCTTCTTTTTGAAAGTCATTAGAATTCATCCACTCCCAAACCAACAATCAAAATCATCATCTCGGAACGGGTAAGCCGCCGTCGCCATTCACTTACTTTTACTCGTATCTTTCAATTTTCTCATTCGGTTATCGCTGTTTGGATTGCCTAGTTGAATTTCGTGTGACAAAAACCGCATGTGTTCGATTTAGGTTTTTTGCTGTGAGTTAAATCATTGATTCAAATCTTGATGCCGTTTTCATTGATCAACAATGATAATCACATATGTGATGGAATAACAGTTGTATAATTTCCTTATTTTGTGATGCTTGTCCGTTAGTATGGAGCACCTTCCCATTGAATTGATAGGAAATATATTATCTTGGCTTAATGCTGCTCGAGATGTTGTGATTGCCTCTACCACCTGCAAAAAATGGCACCAAGCATTTCGTTCTCACCTCCACTCTATTTCCTTCGATTCTCAAGATTGGCCTGCCTATCGTGAATTTACCACTTCGGAATTGGAAATTCTAATCTCTCGGACCATGTGTCAAACATCTTGTCTGCATAGTTTGTCCATTTTAATGGATTTAGAGCACAATTTCTCAGCTACGCTTGCTCTCACTTGGTTACTCCATACTCAGGAGACGCTACGCAAGTTGCACTTCAAAGCAATCCCGAGTTTCGACATACTCGAGAAATGTGGGAAGCTGGAAGAATTGTTAATAACTGATAGTTCTATTGCTGGTGTTGAACAAAGTTATCAGAATTTTCCTTGCTTGAAATTACTTGTCCTTAGTTATGTCAATATTTCGGCTTCGGATTTGCGCCTTTTGTTGACTGCTTGTCCCAAAATCGATACCTTGAAGCTTATTTGCCCTTGGATCACCGAATCTGGTGTTGAAGCGATTATGGAACTTACCAGTCCCTCGCTCAAGTGTATCTGCATCGAATCGTGTAATTTGGACACGTTCGTGTTGAAGGCTGATAGTCTCGAGCAGATAAATTTCAGATACAGTACTTTTGCGCATTTCAAACTTTCAGGAAAAAGTTCCTTGAGGATTTTGATTCTTGATCATGTCGATCTACCCCATCTGGCTGTTAAAGACATCTCTTCGAATCTCGAGGTTTTGGATGTTTCTGACTCCGACCTTCCTGGGCCGGATCTGAGCGATATGATCGCGAAATCATCGAAGCTGCGCAAGTTTAGGCTTTGGGGTGTTGTTATTTACGAGGGAGGCTTCTTGAATTTGAACACTCTTCCAGCGTGCATGCCTTGTCTATCCCACCTGTCGCTAAACTATTATCTGGAAGACGATACTCGGATGGGCGAGGTTTACAGTCGTGGATTTCGTGATTGTGACAGGTTTGAAGATGTGGTTGTGTTGGAGCTGGGTTGGTACGAGCTGAGTGATCGTTTTACGGAGAGGGTTGAGTTGCTTCTTGGTAAATGCCCCAATTTGAGGAAACTTGTAATACAAGGGGCTGTTTCGGAAGCGAAGAGTTGGGTGTTAGCCAAATTTACATCATCGATGGTTCGGCTCATGAGGGAGTATATGATGGTTGAAGTCCGGTTCGAGTACCAGTAGAATTTTTGGTACATATAAAGGTATTATGCCATCTGGTGCATTCTTGAAGTAATTTACATATATTTCTGCTAAGCTTTTCATGCTTGCGAAAATCAGAGGATTTTACTTCTAATTAGACTTGTGTTTTTTTATAATTGCTATCTTGATGACGGGAATGATTTTTAGGGATATATATTATTCGCCAAGTGTAAGGCTTTAACTGTTTAGGGTTGAACTGAATGGAATGGAACTAAATTATAGTCCAAAAGTACAAAGACTTTATTGTCTATCGTTGCAAATAGTAGCTATGTATATTTGAAGCAAAATGTACATTAACGCTAATCACTTGGTTATTCAATCCTACAAGTATAATATAAAAACATAAGGGATTGATCTCATAATTTGAAGTAAAATCTATTCTCCAATCTTAATTTTGTTCCTTCTCGTCCAAATGGAGTTCATTATGCTTAGCTCTGCATTTTCAGATTCAGTTTCTATATATGTTCTCTGCATCCATTAGATTCCCTGCAAATCTTTTTCACACTTCTGAAATTTCTGTGTCATTTGATTATGCTATACAAAAGGGAATCATAGACTACATTGCCGGATCAAAATGAATTGAAACTGTGGTTCCAAGAAAAATATCCAAGTATGAAGAAATCCCACCAAAATTTGGTAGTCATCAAATGATGAAAATACTTTCTTATAAGGTTCTTGTTTTATACTTAGCATAGATTTCTGCAATGTTCTCGTGCTTATGAAAATGCAGAGGATTTTACCTACCAATAAAATACACTAAAATACCTACCAATAAAATAGAGAAACAAAAGGGATATTGATTCATAATTTGACGTAAAATACACTCTCAAATCTAATTGCATTTCAATATAAAATTGTTTCTCAATTCCACCCTATATTCTAGGAACTTAAGGCTGAGGTACAAAAATATTACAATTGAGTTCTTGCTTTTGTATCTATGTCAAGATGACATATTTGCACTTTTTTCATACATTCTGATAGTAAGGAATAAACCCAGTCTTTAAAAAAAAAAAAGCAGTTCCTGCTTGTCCAAATGGAACTCTTTATTTTTGCCCCTGCATCAATTTCTATACACGATTCCCTGCAAATCTTTCACTCTTTTGAAATTTCTGCATCATTCGATGGATAACGAAAGTGAATCAGACTATGTGAATTGATAAAAACAAACAAAAACTGCAGCTTCAAGCAAAATATTTAAGTACGAAGAAATTTCCATAAAAAGACGAATATTATGTACTGTATACATGTACTCTTAGTAGCTTACCAGTAATTTTTAGCATGGAGAGCTGAAATTTCTTCTCATCATCTTAAATTTATCTTTGTCCTTTTGGATTCGAGTATTTGCTTTCATTCTTTTTTCGTCAAGATACTGTTGTTTTCTTTTCCTCTCCAACTCTGCCTGTTCAATCATAGTCTGAGGATGAGAAAAGCTTCTAAATACCGACTGTGTGCGTCAATCATCACCAGAAAATAGGCATACTTACCAGAGCATGTCTAAGCTGGTTGTTCTCTTCTTTTAGTTGGTTCAGCTCTGCTTCTAGTTCAACTGTGTAAGCCTGCAAAAACAGGGGATAAGCAAAAGCCACTATAGATTCGATTTTCTCGTGTGTTTTTTTACATTTTCAATCTTTTATTTTTCGAGTTTAGCCACTTCACCTGTTTTCTAGCCCTAGACCTAGCTGCCGATTCCCGATTCTTGATCATCCTCCTTTGCCTTCTCTCGACCACCTTCTCCACCACCACCGGTCCATCCATATTCCTCCTCCTCCCCCTTAAGCCGCCCATGTCGAATCCAAATTGGCCGTCACCGCCACTGTTCACCATAGCTTCCGGTGGCCCAGGGGCTATTGCCATACAACCCGGGGCATAACCACCACCTTGTGGTGGAGCTGTAGGATAACCAACTGCACCACCACCACCACTGCCTCCGCCACCCAAAACCGGCTTAGAAGCAAAACCGGTACTTATCGCCGCAGAATTATCATCCTGTTCCCTTACCACCCCTGCCTTGACCAGAAAATCCTCCAACGTCATCTCCCCGAAAGTCGCCTGTTGCGGGGCAGGCTGGTCTGGGTGGTGCACGTTAGCGTTGTTTCCATTGCTGGCGCTAACGTGCACCTGCCCCCTGTTAATCTCCGACCAAACTTCATCCACCGTTTTCCTGCACAGCGGCGCGGGCAAGCTGAGGGATCCTTGCCTGGGCAAACTCGGCTGCTTCGATACGGCTGTATCGGAACCCGAAAACCGGCCGTTGAATTCGTGATTGAATCGATTGTTGTGAGTAGTTGTGGAAGGAGCGGGAAGTTGGTTGTTTTCGTCAGCATTCCAAATGCTAGTGAGGAACTCGTCCATGTTCATGGACCCGAAATCCTTGCCACTGCCGTAAAGGGCGTGCTGGAATTCGTCCAACGTGAGGGAGTAAATCGAGGATTGCCTGCCCAGAGATGAGAAAGGATGATTGTTTTGGTGTTCATCGGATTGCAAAGGTGATTCTACTTCGCCTTCAGGGTCCGTAACCACCATTTTGCTGTTGCTTGTGCTTGGAAATGAACCTGTAAAAAGTTGTTCAAAATTTTTCTATTTTCAAGCTATTCATTTCAGTTCAGCCTTTTTTGTGTTATTATTACAGCCTCGTGAATCTTCTATTTACCTATTTTTTTCTTTGATTTAGTATTTTCATGTACTATATTTTCATGGAATGTATTTATTATTGAATTGATAGGAATTTTTTTGTTACAATCCTAGAAATCGATTGAAATCTCAGATTCGTACTAGAACCATGATGATTTTTTTAATAGATCCAATTACCAATCTAGCATTAAAATAGTATATTCACCTTTCTTTCAAGATGTATCTCAATAGTTAGAGATGCATATTTAAGAAAAAATAACAAGGTTCCAATTACGTACATATGTAATAGAACTTAAAGAGTCCAAAATCAAGGTCAAGATTATCAATGGATGTAACTCAAAGTGGAGGTGGGATACCTGAGTTTACCAACCTCTTCAAAAAAAATCTATTCTTAAAAAAAAAGGGTAAAACAAGATTATCATAATGAAAAAACTTGTAAATATGAAAAAATCAAAATATTGTTATATAAGTAGTTTTATACTTTTATTCGTTCATGAGAATAAACCATCCATTACCGGGTTCCCTCTACATTAAACCAAAGATACAGTCGTTTCTCTCTCTTCTAATATATGGCTACACTATTTATTATATGTTCCATTTTTAATTAGAGTTTATCTTTGTACATATAATGATATTCAATATGTAAATCTCAAAATTAGAGGATATAACACCTTATTTAATGGATAAAGACGGCATAAACAAGAAATTAGTATCAAAAGATTACCTGATAAGGAGAAACAAGAAAGCTGAATGCCAAAACCAGAAATCAGTTAAGCCAAAAATATATGAACATATTCTCTTGTTAAAGAAATGAACAAGGTAGAACTATAACTACGATAAAAGAATATGACAGAAAACAATGGAAGGAAGAAAGAAAAAAAGCTGGTAGCTTTGCTCTTAGCTATGGGGTCTGGAGAAGAAAATGCAGCCTTTTATATTATACATATTTATATTTATTATTTTATTTAGTTATGTTTAATTACTTTAGAATACTAAAAAATTATTTAATAACTATCTTTTACCTTGATTATAGATATCAGGCAATATCTAGTGTGAACTCGGTTGCTAACATTGACCGAGTATGTAAGGTAAATTTCATGTAACACCAAAATACTATTTATTTATATAAAAGTAAAATTTTATAAAAAACAACACCAAAATCTTCATATAATTTTTTTATTTGTAAAATTTTAACATACTTTAAAGTTAGTGGTTCATGTTGGTCCAAACTTGATTTATGATTCTAAAAATCTTAGTACGATCATAAAAGTAAGATGAAATGAAAATTATTTTCTGTATAACTTAAACCAAATTTTTATTTTTTAAATGTAATTCAGCAGAAATATATTTTTCTTATTTAAAATAAAATTTATGATTATTTTATTTATAGGTGATTATTATTTAATTTTTAATACTGTTTCACAAATAAAATAAATTTTGGTCTTATAAATTTGATGCGTAAAGTAATATTTATTTTGTATAGGCTTGATACACAAATCCCTAAAGTTGACCTAGTTGTTCAGGTAGAGCACTAAAAGTTGTCGGATGTTACCTTTTGCAATATATTCTCCTTCTCAACTTTCAAATATACCTCGTCACCTCTCCAATTCACATAAGTGAATCAATTTGCACCCTTTAATTTTAAAAAGTATTCACGGGTTTACCCCTGAATATGACATATCAACTTCTTGTGATGAGATGAAAATGACATGTATGAAAAATCAAAACAAACATATATGATGACATTCAAAGGATAAATTGATACAATTCTACAAGTTAAAAAACAATAAAAATATGTTTTAAAATTGAGAAGTGCAATTGACTTTTTGAATTAAATTCATCAGGTAAATATATGTTAGACTTTTTTCATAGAATATATGATTATAAGAGTATATGTTTAAATTTTAGACTCATTGAATTTGTGAGATAAAATTTGATTCAATGATATGAAAGTGAAAACTGAAAAGTAATTACTTGGTATAAATTAAGTAATCAAATAAAAAAAACTATATAAATAATATTACATCATAATATAAAAAAGTGTTTTTAAGTGATCTATATATTAAAATTAATGTAACTACTTATCAACCCCCCAGATAAATGAGCAGCTATGTTGAACTGAGAAAAGAAAGTGGAGCCCAAAGTATCTGGCACGTGTCTTGGATAAGAATGTGAAGGAAAATCAGGGAGGGGCTTCCTTTCCTGACACGTGCCTTACAGGTGTCATACAATACTTGCCGTATCCTACACCTGTCTTCTTTCTTTCTATCTATTTTATAAACTCTTTTCTTAAGCAGATTTTGTACGGGTACTTTAAAGTGCATCACAATTTTTAATTTATAGGACATATGTCTTTTAATAAAACACGGTATTTCAAAATATATTTGTACCATGTAAAATTTCTCTCTTCAAATAAGTTAAATTATTATGAATATATGTAATATGTCGTTTTTAATTAAGCATTGCCTTCTTAAATGTTCAAAACATAAAAACAAAACACCACGTACATTTTTAGAATCATACATAATATAATAGTGGTATAATGTATTTATATGGTACAATAATGATATAATGTATTTATATAATATATCCCCCTTTATGTTTACAACCGAACTCACTTTCTAGTAAAAGAAATAATTTATCGCAATCTTATACATAATATAATAGTGGTATGATACTCGTTTTTCACTGCATTTTCATGAAGGAGTTATACATGATATAAGAGTGGTATAATGTATTTTATATAATTTTTTAAAAAATACATTGTAATACTCTTTTTCAGAAAAACCTAAAGTGTTTGTTTCAATTTTTACAATTGGTAAAAGATAAAAGAATTTCTCCCAACTTTAGTAAGGAGTAGTATCATAATCTTACCAGAATAGCCGATTCTTCGACATTTAGGGAGGAATGAAATTTTCATCCCTGAGTCTCTTAGAATGTAATGTTTTTTTATCCATGTGAATTTCATTTCAGTCAAAAAGTAAGGAGTGGTACTAATTGGCTCACTAATGATGCCCCAACAATACCTTGGGTTAATTTTTTATTTCCCATATTTTCTTTTTAAAATTTAAGTTTTACAAATCTTTAATTTTGCAAAATTCAAAAATTGAGAATCTTTCTTTTCTTTTACATAAAAAGGAGAATCATTTTTTCCTTTTAACCTTTTTTAAGTTGACTTTGTCAACCCTTATAACTAAAATATCTTTCTTATATATTTTGAATTTTACAACTTCAAACGTCTATATCTCATAAATCGTTGATTTTTTCTAATCGACGCTTTAAAATATTTTCCTCGTCTTAATTTTATCTTTAAAATGACATACACTTTATTTTTTTCGAAAAAAAATTAATGTTCGCAATCTTATACAGTGTATAATTGTGGTATAATGCCCTTTTACTGCATTTTCAGAAGGTTTTATAAAAGGTGTAAAATTCTATAATGAATTTATATGGATCTTTTTCTCCTCTATGTTCATAATAGGACCGATTTCCCCGTAAAAATCATTACATGAAGACTTTAAACCTGGTATGAAAGCTCTTATACATGGTATAATGGTGGTTATTTTTACAACAAAACTCACTTTCTAGTAAAAAAATAATTTATCGTAATCTTATATATTGTATAATATCTGTTTTTACTTTTTTTTTCATGAACGCGTTATACATGATATAAGAGTGGTATAATGTATTCTATATTATTTTTTAAATAAAACCATACCACTATTATACATTGTATAACGTTTTCATAAAAAATTATGATTATTATTATACAGCTATTATACTACGTATAAGATTGTGATAAATTTTTTATTTTTTCGAAAAATTCAAAGTGTTTGTCATTTTAAAGATAAAATTAAAATGAACAAAATATTTCAAAGCGTCGATTAAAAAAAATCAACGGTTTGTGAGATATGGAGGTTTGAAGTTGCAAAATTCAAATACGATAGGAGAGAGAAGGTAGTTAGTTATAAGGGAACAAGGGTAAAAATAAAAAAAGAATCTAATAAAATATCAAAGTGAATAATAATTTTTCATTATTGTAAAAACAATAAAATCTAATTTTTTTTTGGGTATACGATTTAATTACCCTTCAATCCACAAAAGAAGTTTCCGCCCAAAAGAACACTTAAACCTAACTACCAAGCCACATAAAAAATTAGTGCCTATGAAATAAGTTGTGCTAAAATAAAAATGAACTTCCAGGATCAAATTACGCATCTTTAAATACTGAAATTTTAGGGCTCAGGGACAGAGCCTATATGAAACAAGCTTTGTGCTTTAGAAAGAAAGAAAGAGACGAAGAACAAGATGAATAATTCATTTGCTGTTGATGTGTCGCAAAAGATCGTGAATGCTACATTAATATTTAATAATTTGCATTCAAATAATAATTTTTCTCATCGATAAATTATTTTTTTGAAACACATCAACAACAAATGGCCTCTTGATTCTTGATATTATAAATTCACAATTTTTATGGTTCTTGCTACTCTTTCGTCAAAATCATATTAAGTTTCAACTATATCACAGGTTAGTTGATACGTTTCATTATCATTATTTTATTTATTTAATTAATTAATATCATTAAAGAGCAATTCTTTTCTTTTTCTCCGGTTCTTTTATATGATAAATTTTGATGTGATCAATCATTCTGTTTCAATTTTCGTACTGATCTTGGAAATTTAATCTTTGATTCCAACAATTTGGTCAAGTAATTGTCGCCTAATTTTTATTCTTGATTGTTAGTCCAAACCAATCTTTATTTTGATTGTCGTTGAGATACAAAAAAGTAATTTCTTTATCAATTATGTAAAATTTTCCATTGTTATTCTCCATTTCGGTGAATGGCTACGATTTCATAATTTTCTTTTAAAATATCAACAAGTTGTTGAGTCATGACAACTATCTTGATATTTAGCAATTCTATAACGTGGTTTTCAATATTTTATTAAATTATATTGATACTTTTTCTTTCATAAAATGGAATTGGCGGATAATTGATATTCTAAACATCACATTATTCTATATTCTTAAACTTCTTAAAAAAGAATAACTTTTAGACTTCAGGTATAACTCGTTTATCTTTTTAGATTACTTATACATTAGTCTTTATTATCGTTTTTTTTTTTCTATTGCGGGATCTTCAAAATCAAATAGATTGGAAGTTCAACCTCAATATGCACAACATTTTGTACATGGAGACGGGTGTTGCAATACGGTTATAATATTGGGTTAATATGGGCTTCTCAACAATATATCAGAAGGTAAATTGGCCCACAAAGCCCACAATAATAGCCACTTCATACTCAAAGCCGGGCCTTGTGTTATTCTACAGATGCGAACACCTGAGCACATAGCTGGAAATGACCAAATAGCTTTTTGTATTTGTATAATTCTTATTTCTAATGTGAAAACATGAAAATAATTTTTTTAGTTTTTTCAACTGAAGCATTTAATTTTTTTTAATAAATAGTAGATTCATGCTATTGAATCTTAACTGTTTTTACCATGGTTTTCAGAACCCGACAAGTCATCGAACCGGTGAAGAGGTGGTTCATGGATTTAAGGTTTAACCGGATTAAATCGGTGGTCGAACCGGATTTTCTAAAAATTGAAAAAATATTATTTAAATAAGATATGGTGATTTTTTTACACAATACACTGAATAAATAAAGTAAATACGTAATTTAAAACAAAATCTAAGTTTTATATATATATTATAAAAGAAATATATTACAAATGTAAATCAAATAAGTGTTGTAGTTGAATGGTAGACATAATGGATAACAAGTTGAAGGTTCGATTCCTGCCTATTGCAAAAAATTTTAAAAACATTATTTTTAACAAGGATAAGTGAATCAGCCGGTTGGAGCAACTAGTTTCTAGTTCGACTAGGTCCTACCAACCAGTTCAACAGATCAACGTCTGATCTTCGACCAGACACAGAACCTGGTGAAAACTGACCGGACTAGTGACCAATTCCGGTCAGACCCGATCCAACTGACCGGTCTGGTTTCCAAAACCATGATTTTTACTACGCATTTAGTTTTTATGTTCACATTTAATAAATATAAGTAATAATGATATCAATAACATTAACTTAAATAAATAAAAAAGAAAAGAATAAAAAAGTACCCTTTTGGGCTTTTAAGAACGATTAAACATATGACACTCGTATCGAACAAGGTTTGAGCACGGTATTTTTAATGGGCATGTTATGCATACCCTTAAAAGAAAATATTTATTAAATATATTTTGTTAGATTGAACAAGTACAATGAACAAACTGATTATTTTTATCAAGTAAGGAACTAACCCTTTTGTAAGTTTAAGAGAACATTTGGAGATCAAGTGTCGGGTTTGAGGATAGGTCGTGCATTAAGTGTCATTTCTAGTAAGGAATAAAATAAGCTTTTCTTCAAAATAAGAAATAAATTCATCATCACAACGTAAGCAAAGCTAAATTCACAAATTTAAAAAAAAAAAAAAAAAAAAATACAATTTGACAATTAAAATCATGATATAGTTTCTCATAGTTGGGCACCTTCCAGTAGTCCAATGTAGGCCCTTAGCATTCACAAAGTCATAATATATTAATTTTTTTTCCTATATTTGATGTGACTTCCGAAAAAGTCGGGGTTCTGTATCTCGGAAAATACTTTTTGGAATAACTAGTAAGGGTTAATTAAAACTTTGGTCCTACCTCATTTGAACTTTGGTCTTTCAGAATGTATCCCACTAATCTAAATATTAAATTGCATGAAATGAAAAATCACAACATTATAAGTGAGTGGGAACAATCATCGTAAACATTCCATTCAATATTATATACTGAATCTTCCTTACAAGAGAAGCAAAATAAAGGAATTATTATTATTATTATTATTATTATTATTATTATTATTATTATTATTATTATTATTATTATTATTATCATATCCATGCTCCTATTATGACTTTTGTTAGGCCTGCATACCATGATTGTGCTCTTTACCGCATGTGCCACTTATACAAGCACTCTAATTAATTACAAAGGCTTATATCATTTTGGACTAGGAATAATATTAATTATCAAATAGTGGGGTAAATCTAGTTTAGTCCAAGGCTCACGGAAAGAGCCATAAATAATACAAAAATTTATTTAATAAAATTACTATATATTTAAACTTTTGAAAAATTATTTTTTTTATGAACTTAATTGAATTCAACACAAATTGATAATCATGCAGAACTGAACTTGAACCCGACATAGCAGGAGTAAAAAAACAGGGGGCCTAAAATTAGAATGCACAATTTGTTTACCTGTTTTGATCAATTCATGATAATGCGTGTTTAATTTATAGGAGAGAAGATAATAATTATGTTATAATCAATCATGTTTAAACATGATTTTTTAGCATCATGCATGTCTTAAATCCGGGCACTTGAGTCTTGTGATCATAATACACGAAGCATATTCATATTCATTAAAAGGTTTTGTATGATTCATTTATACAAATTATATACCAATTTTAATATGAATGGGCATTTTAGATATTTCAGACGCTGAAGCATATCTATAAATGCCATCAAATTTGCCCATTTATAGCACATCACAGGCTAGCTTAACAAGTGTGACAAGAGAGTAAATAAAGAAAATGTCCTTCAAGTTTAACATTTTCCTAGTCATTTTCTCCCTCCAATGCCTCCAAGTAGCTTTCGCCTCGGATCCAGATCCGGTCCAAGATTTCTGCATTGCAAACCATAAGCTCGATGCCATAAGAACGACAAGATTCACAATCTTCCAATGCAAGAACTCCTCTGAAGCAACCATCGAAGATTTCGTGTTTTCCGGGATGAAAAACCCGGGAAACTTCTCGGAAACGGGCATCGCAACCATTCCCGTAAACCCTACGAACTTCCCCGGCCTTAACACGCTAGGAATGTCATTCATTAGGGCAGACTTAAAGGCCGGTGCGATCAACCCACCACATTTTCACCCGAGGGCAACAGAAATCACCTATGTGATACAAGGAAGTGTGTATTCGGGATTTGTCGATTCGAGCAATAGGGTTTTTGCAAGGGTTCTCGAGCAAGGAGAGGCCATGGTTTTCCCTAGAGGACTAGTTCATTTCCAAATGAATGTAGGAGATAAAGAAGCAACCATTTTTGGAAGTTTTAATAGTCAGAATCCAGGAAGTCAAAAAATTCCAAGTGCCATATTTGGGTCTGGAATTGATGATGAGCTTCTGGAAAAGGCTTTTGGATTGAGTTCCAAGCAAATTGGAATGATGAGAAAAAGGTTTGATCCAAAAACAGTTAGGTGAACTGGGAAGCTTCGTAAATGGGAATTATGGTCAACTTCTATCAACTAAATTGTATTATGAAAGCATGCTAGTTTGTGCAATTGTCTCTTATACATAATTATGGGATACTTTCTTAATTTATGCTGTATAATTCCTATTATGAATTTATTTTGGAGTAGTGATCATCATCATCATCATCATCATCATCATCATCATCAATGCATGGCTTTGTTTTCTTATATCATGTATGTTCAGTATTAAAACTAAACTAACTCATCAATGAAAAAGAACATATGATAACACACCCGTGTCTAGTTAAATTATATTTTTTTAGGTTTAATGCAGGATTGAGAATTTGGCAATAATATAATAATGATCATTTGAACTTCCAAATGACTTTGATACTTTAACTTAATAAAATGACATCACTGAAGTGTTTTTGTTTTCAATATGTCGTATATGATAAAGATGGTTGTGCGTTTCGGATAATCCACGTTGAACGGGTTAGGAGGAGATAACTGATCACTCAATCAAAGTCGATTAAGTTAATAAAACATTTCGAAAGTTCGGAAGGTCGTTATACTGCTAGTTCAAAGTCCGTACTAAGATATTGAAGCATTACTTCGTACTCCAAAAAAATAAAGAATAACACATGCCAATTTTCAACACATTTACATCCAATTCATTCATACGAGAGAATAAAAATCTTATAACTCCATTTTTATTGAAACCGATGTTATTAAATAGCAACAATATTTCCAGACAATTAATTACTCCCTCCGTCTACTTAATATTGTCGTTTTAACCAATTCACAGTTTTTAAGATAATAATAAACCGAATGAGTTAGATTTACTGATTTACCCTTTTAATAAATGCTTTCAAGATTTTATTAATATGTTTAAATATTGATTCTTATAATTTTCTCATTTTGTTATTGGAGATTAAAATATGGTTATCTTGAAAGTTGAACAAATTAGTAGGGGTAGGAATGGAAAATGTAAAGAAAAAACAAATTGGAAATACAAAATGACAATAAAAAGGAGACATCAAAATCCCTCTAAAACGATGATAATAAGTCGACGTAGGGATTACAACATAACGACACATAGTTGAGCTTGTACATTGTTCATACAACAAATAAATGATAGAAAAGTTTTTGACTTTTTTTTATTTTAAACAAGAAGTGCGGTAAACCAAACATGAAATGCTGACCTTTGTAACAGCATTTCAGAAACAATGTTGAGGGGGTTACTCTTCCCCAGTTAACATTACCTTCACAATTTTTTCAAAAAATCCGTCGATGAAAGGAAACATGTGCCCCGAACCTGGAAGTTCATGGTAACGAACCCACGGAAGACGCTGCGCCAGGTGTCGCTGCAACTTTGCAGCGACGGCCAGGTCATCGTCTCCTTGCCATAAATGAACAGAAGCTTCATCATTTTGAAACGGATTCTCGAGATCCAATGGATCGAATTCCCAGTTGCCAAACCCGATTTTCAGTTCGCGATAAATGGATTCAGCATCTCCTTGTTGTCTTGCATATCCCTGACAGGCACAACACAACTTCTTCAAATATAGGAATGACAAGAAGCGTAGGAATGTAGTATAAAAAATACTCTGCAAAACAAGATTGTAAGAAATGACCAATTTAAAGATGTGAACAAGTTTAAACTTGTTTTCGATAAGATATTGAGATAAGATGACCAATAGCAAGATATTGAGATTGTTTTGATAAGATCATTCACTCAATTCTTTTGATTCAATATTTTCGTTCACTTCTCCTCAACTATCATCACTTTGGGATGTGTTTTTTAGTACTGTTATCTAGGATCTGACAAACAGTTCTCTACAAAGTTAACAGCATGATTGTTAGTCAATATAATACTCCCTCCGTTTTTCTAATAGTACATTTAACCAAAATATGAAAACCCAAATCAGTGGTTTATTTCAAAATACCATGATTCTTTTCCATCTTTCTCACATATATACCATTATTTATTCCATAGTATTAAATGCATCTTTTGGGTTGGAAAATTAAGACATTATGGGTAGTTTAGTACTCGTAATACTCTTATTAATTGTTTTATAAAAAAATGTGAATTCTGTAAGAGGACTAAAAAAATGAAACACTTTTAAAGAAAAAGGGTTTCTTGATTAGAATCTAATCGACCTCTATTTAGTTTTCTTCTCCAATATGGTGATTTATTTGTAGACCAGTTTGTGGACCTGGTTTGGACATTTATTTTTTTCTTAAAAAAATGAAAAACTTTTAAAGAAAAAGGTTTCTTGATTAGAATCTTCTAATCGACCTCTATTTAATTTTCTTCTCCAATATGGTGATTTATTTGTAGATCAGTTTGTGGGCCTGGTTTAGAGATTTATTTTTTTTTCAAAAAACCCGGCCCGAGCCCGTTAAAGCTCGAATTTTTATGGGTCGGGCTTGGTTTTTATATAAATACCCAAACCCGGCCTGAACCCGGCTAGACGAATAATTTTATTTATTTTATTATATATTTATACATTAAATTTATAACTATTTTAAAATTTTATATTTTATACTATTAAATTTATATACTTGATTGTAATAAATTTTACCAGATATTAAAGATTTTAAGTAAAAAATACAACTATGTTTAAAATTTAAATATATTTTGATTTATTTTATATTTTTTCTATTTAATTTAATAAAAAAGTTTATAACAAAAAAAATATTCACAGGCCCAGGCCGGGCTTAGAAATTACATTGTAAACTCAGCTCAAGTCCGAAACTCTAAAAGATGGGTTTGGTTAAATTTTGTTATGAAAAAGCTCGCCAAGCCCGGCCCGCTCCGACGAACAGGTTTATTTATTTGTAGTATATAAAAGGAGCAGGGCAAACAGAAAATTACCAAAGTTGTTTGTGTATCAAAAGTAGCAGCAATCTCAAGGTCTTGTTTGGAAAGAATATCCTGGATATAACATATAAGAGAAGAGCAAGGGAGCCACTTTTGAGTATGCCACAAATAGGATAGCCAAGAAGTATAATGCACAACCCTATACGCCCATCGATCTCTTGCCAACATCCCATTGTAGACTTCAGCCGATAAATTGGCCGGAAAACCCCACCAACCGTTAATAGCCGGAGTTAATAACGTTACCCCTGCTAGCCTGTGAAAACCAAACAAATCCCTCATAAATTAGAAACTAACAGAAAATTCCAAATAGCAAAGCCAAATTATACCTGTGAGGGATGTATTTAAGGCAACTCCAGGACAGAGCTCCACCCATCGAATACCCGATTAAGTAAAACTTCGACCCGAGTCCCAATTGATCGGCAAGCTCCTCAATATCCACGGTCAAGCTTTTCAATGTTCGACTCGGATGGGGATCACTCTCTCCATAACCTGGTCTGTCAAAGTTCACAATGTAAATCCCTAATTCTTCCACAAATTCCTGAAAACCACCCACCATTGAATCAGACGATAATCGCCGCCGATGCATAAAATTGATATAAGTTCAACATAGATGCAATTAGTACTGGTGAAAGTCTGTGGATGAGAGGATCAAGCCTGGAAGAACCAAAAGGATGGAGAAATATGATTTTATAAGTGGCGGTATCTTTGGAGACGCCGTGTTCTTTGTAGGCCAGATGCCGGCCATCTCTGAGCTTTATTCTTGGTCCTGTAATTGGAGGACCACCTGGCGAGCCACATATCTTTGTTGCCGGAGGTTGAATCGCCTGATAAGCCCATGCCGAAATTCCCACAACCAACACCAACAATACCTTGGAGAAAAACCCTGAAAACAAATCTCAGATTCAGCAAAACTGGACCAATTAAAATGGAATTACTTCATCTGATACAATATTTACATTATGCGGAACGCCAGTAAAACATTGATGCGATGAAAGTGAAACATTCATTCCAACGAATTGCAATTTGATACTGCAGGAATTTTTTGGTACGATAACCTAACTTTTAAAAAGAATGAATGTTTCACTCTCATCGCATCAATGTGCTTTTTCTAGGTCATTAAAGGCACCATGATAAATAATAAAGAATTCCATAACAAAGAACACTAGAGCTAAGATTGTAACAAGCAATTAGTTCTTATATTTCAAGCTACATCTGCAAACTTTTAAATCAATAGAAAACAAACAAAACGGTGAGCGCGCACACATACAGACCTGAAGGAAGCTTAGAAGAGCTGTTTTGATAAGCTGTTCGAGTATGAATTCCAGTAGAATCCGCAGATATCTTCTTGTTCATACCTCCCGCCATTGCTGGATGTACAAAGAAAAGAATTGACAGAGAACTTTAAAATTATGTGAACCACAGATTATTTAGCTGTTAGCACTGGCAAGAAGCTTGTAGTGCCAAATGCCGCAACTGTACTAAATCATTTTTGACACGTTCGAGTCGCCATCAGTTCGAAAGCGACAGGTTTTTATTTATATATTTAATAATTATGTGGGAAATTTTATGAATTTTGTTTATCGTGTATTGAACCACGACCATGTAGAACTTTCTCAAATTTTTTAAGAAAGCAGTGACCATCAAATATTGGTTAGCTAAAAAGAAATTCGCAAATTTTAAATCAAAAAGTTAGCCACTTTTATTTTTGCTTATAATTTAAGTTTTTCATTAAATTTTGATTAATTTTTCTTGTTAAATAGTTAAAAACAAAAGTTGGAACCACGATTAGATTTTATACAGATGTAAAAAAATATCGACAAACTACTGCTCGTAGAAATATTTCCATGATTTAACAAAAGTTCCTATTTATAAGAAAAATTTTCCAAGTTTACAAAATTCATGCATTGTTTTTGTATAATATATAGTAGTATGAATCAATAACCGAACTTGTCCAATAAAAACTAATGTCCATTAAACTTTCAAAGTGATCACATGCTTTCCTTGAGATTAGAAAAATGTTATCATTTACTCTTTTAACGTCACATGTCAACTTTTAATTATAAAAAGATTATCTGAAAATTGAAAAAGAAATTAACTAAAAACAAACCTATGACATTCAGACGTGTTACAAATTTGAGACTTTCGCTTGCATGGTAAGTAATAGCGCACATGTTTACCCGAAAAAAATGTGAAATAATAGCACATAAAACAACCTCACATGAATGATTAGCGGAAACATTCATTTTCTGGTAAAAAAAACAAAAGAATCCTTAGTTATAGTCTATTCTTGCCAGCTCAGAAATGTTAAATTACTTTGTCTACTATGAATTTGAACCTAAAATTAAATTCAATTAAAATTTTGGGAACCAAATACCGAACCGAAAACCAAATTATTTATATATGTGGATCAAGAATCGAACCAAATTAGTTCGGTTCGATCCGGTCCGGTCCAGTCCGGTTCACCGGTTCGGTTCGGTTTTTTTTATCATTTGCTCTCCCCTACCCTAGCCTATCAGCGACAGCAACTTCTCTACGGATATTAGTTTGGACCATAAAAAATATAAACCAAGTATATTCGAATACTACGTAATTATTTAAAAAATGCATTTCTGTGAGGCTTATTTGTACACCATTCATAATTTGGTTGGGTGTTTAAATTTGCGACGTCAAGTATCGATCAAGCATTTATAAATGACATAAATTCTTGTCATTTATAGTTTATCAATTAGCTCAAAGTCTGACAAAAAGAGGGATAAAAGAGGGAACAAAAATATACCCACCAATGTTCAGATAAAACAACTTCTTAGATCATCTCTAATAGTTACTTTATTCTATCCTTACGTGATTTATAGAATAGACATCCAAATTAATTACAAGGATAAATAATTTTGATATTTTATAAATCTATCATAATAAATTATGGATTCTAATTGTTTATGGATCTTTAATTATGTTACAGTCTATTCTTGCCACCTCAGAAATGTTAGAATACTTTGTCTAATATGAATTTGAACCTAAAATTAAATTCAACTAAACTCAGCGGTCCCCTAACCTATCAGCGAATAGTACGTAATTATTTCAAAAAAACATACAATAAAGTTTCTGTAAGCCTTATTTGTACACCATTTATAATTTGGTTGGGTGTTTAAATTTGAGACGTCAAGTATAGCTTAAGCATTTATAAATGCCATAAAGAAGGAACAAAAGATGCCCTCCAAAGTCCAAAGGATACAGCTTCTTACTCTGAGTGTCACTTTAAAATTGTTTACAAATACTATTATCACATTAATTTAAATAATAAAAATATTTATTTATTTCTATGATTTTTGTTCATTTAAAAGTTGATTGGATACTTTATTCTTTTTATCATTTTCAATGTGCATTAAATAAGGGTAAAATGTGCATTGAAAACCTAAAACGATACTTATTTATAAAAAATTCAAAGATTCCAAAAAACCAATTATTAAAAAAGGACACAAATTTATAAAAATTCATAAGGATAAATAGGTTTTTTTATTATTTTAATTGATGTGATGTTAGTATTGAAACAACTTTAAACGATAATTATCTAAAATGAGAGCTGTGGTTATTCTCTCCCTCCATTATTGAATATGGATCCAGTCCAAGATTTCTGCGTTGCGAACCACAAAGTCAATACCAACCATCCTGTAAACCGACAAACTTCTCAGGCCTTAACATGCCAGGATTGTCATTTATTAGGGAACACCTAAGGCCATTGCAATTAACAGACCACATTGTCAGCCAATGACAACAAAAATCACCTGTATGTTGTTGAAGAAAGTCCACATTTGATACACCATTCGTCTATTAAATATCATCGTTTTAACTAATTCACGAATTTTAAGATAATAACTAATTAAATGAGATGATTTATTGGTTTACCCTTTCATAAATGTACTATTCAATTTTCAAGACTATTAATTTGTTCTATAAAAATAATTTGACCTATAGTCTTCTCTTATTATTAGATATTAAAATATAATTATCTTGGAAGTTGAACAAATTAATAAGGGTAGGAATGGAAAACTTGGAAGAAAACATCTTGGAAATATAAAATAACAATAAAAAAAATAACAAAATCCCTCTAAAACGATAATATTCAGTAGACGGAGGGAGTATTTGTCTATTTGAGCTATACGAAAGGTTCATGATTTCCCGAGAGGACTAGTTCATTTTCAAATAAATTGTTGGAATTTGTTGGCTTTTCTCTAGAAAAGATGTTTGTCTAACACAGATTTTATAATCGCATTTCAAAAAGAAAAGTAAAGATGAAATAATTTTTGGAAGTTTTAATTATCAAAATCTAAATTTTTTTATTTAAAAGTAGAAAAATGGAGTAATGAGATAGGGTAAAATTAATAAAGCAACTTTATATAGTAAAATTTGAGTTATATAATATAAAGCAGTGAGCTGGACATGACCTTAGGCATTGTAATTTTAACTGTGTCACAATACAAAAAAAACCTTAGGCCATAAATGTTGAGAATAAATTTTAAAAAGCAACTATATCTTCAATTACAATACCAGGTACATAATTATACAACATGGAACTGTTTTTTTCCCTTATTACTCGTTTGGTTAGAGAAATAGAATAGAATAACATAGAATGGAATAGAATAAAAATATTATGCAAAAACATCAAATATGATACATGACTTCGACGTCGGAGGCAATAGCTCTTCCTTTTTACAATAAGAATCATGGAATAGTTATTCTTCTTTGAAATAAAGGAATAGCTATTATGTGAATCTCATTGAAACTATGAAGAGTTATTTCTTCCGACGTCGGACTCATGTATCATATTTGATGTTTTTGCATACACTTTTTATTCTATTCCATGCTATTCTATTCCGCCAACCAAACGGGCCCTTACATGTAAAAAACAAAATCAACATGGAATTCTAACATTCATATCACAATAACTATTTGGAAGGTTTCTATACTTCTGTTAACATTACACTTACAATTTTATCAAACATTCCATCAATAAAAGGAAACATGTGCCCTGAACCTGGAATTTCGTGATAACGAATCCAAGGAAGGCGTCCCACAATGTACCGTTGCAACTTCACAGGGAAAACACCATCTTCATCTCCTTGCCATACATGAACAAAAGATTCATTATTTGGAAATGGATTCTCCATTTTCATTGGATCGAATTCCCACCTGCCTAATCCGATCCCTAACTCGCGATGAATGGATTCAGCATCACCTTGTTGTCTTGCATATCCCTGAGAAGAACCATAGGAATGTAGTAAAAAAACTATGTACAACAATAATATTGTAGGAATTAAATGACCAATCAATGTAAGAATAACTTGGTAAAATTTAGACTGGGGGAAATGACCAATTAATACAGGATTACCGGATGTGTTGGTTTATCAAACTTAGCTGCAATCTCTAGATCTTGCTTGGAAAGAATTTCATGGATGGAGCATAAAACGGAAGAACAAGGGAACCACTTTTGAGTATGCCACCAATACGACAGCCATGGAAAATAATGTACAACTCGATACGCCCACTGGTCACGTGCCAACATTTCACTGTAGATTTCAGTCGATAAATTGGCAGGAAAACTAGGCCACCAGTAGTTAACACCCGGAGCTAGTAAAGTTACCCCTTCTAACCTGTTACAGGATAACAGTTACTTTGCAGCCGTTCCAGTTTTTAAAATGAAAGGAGTAAATTGCAAATATTTTTCTACTCTTTTTCCTATGACCAGTGTTTTCAAAGGTACTAGTTGGGCAGCTAGAATTTTTGGAAGCCTAGGCAGAGATTAGGCGGATTAATATTTTTTAATTTTTAATATTTATTAATGAATTAGAATAATAAATTTAATCTAACATACAAATTTTTATATATTAAAATTAAAAATTCACGTAGCAACACTTTTTCAGGCTTTGTCAACATTTTTTTGAACCTTTAGTGATACTTTTCTAGGTTTTGGCAATACTTTTCTAAACTTTGATAACACTTTACGCTCTAACCGTCTTGTTTTGCCCAATTATACAAAACCATGACAGTGTTCCAAAAAATCCTGTCTAGGCGACCTTTAAAACACTAGGTGTGATTAGGAGAGATATAAAACTATTTTATTCTAAAGTTTAACTCTAGAGAATCCTTTTACAGAGAGGAAACCTCAGTTCCAAAAGCTGAACCAAATTGCACCTGTGAGGAATGTAGTTGAGGCAGGCCCAAGCCAGCGATCCCCCCATAGAGTACCCGATTAAGTAAAACTTGGATCCGAGTCCCAACTGATCTGCAAGCTCTTCAATATCG
>CATIWQ010301210.1:0-11122 GCA_949673415.1 Euphorbia schlechtendalii
GACACATAGACATATCATAAATTTCGAAATAGAAAGTATAAGCAGAAAACAAAGTAAAGTTGTAAGGTATGCAAGTGAAAGCTAAAGTTGATCAAACCATATCCACTCTTTAATGGGAGTCATCAATTCTCGCAATTCCTACGTTTACTTTGAATTCAGTCTCGACTCGTACAGAACCTCCACTAGGATGTTATTCTTTGTGAATATTGAACAAAAGAATGTTGAAGAACGAAAAATTTTATTGATAAGTGCTTTGTAATTACACTCATACAACAAACGCTTGAATTTGTGTAGAAATATAGTGATCGAAATAAGAATTGAATCACTTATACATTTTTCTCATTGAAACTTTGAATGTAGCGAAATCTAGATATTTTCACTCTTTATCATTGCATGCATACTATCATTTAATGCCTACTACTCATGACATACCATGTATATCACCATGCCATGAAATTGATTGGATGTTAATCTTATTTATAAAGTATGAAATGTTGCGTCTATCTAAACGAAGAGTCATATCCATTGACAAAGGGTTGCATCACTTTAATATGATTGGATACAAAGATTCATCCTCATCCACAATGGAAAGGCACCTTTTCATGATTGGTTGACTTCCAAAAGGTGTCTTTTCGGTTGGCAGTTGATGGCGGTTGATCATTATTATCTGGCGGTTGGTAGTTGAAAAGATATAACTAATAACTGTCACAAGTCGTGAGCATGAATCACATGTCACGATCATGGATAATGATTTGTAACTTTCTGCTTATGAAGTGTAATAACTTACAATAGGGAATGAGTGTCACGATCATGACATGTCTTTTTCTTCATGTTTTTTCTTTGCAACTTTGCCAATCTTTGACAACTCTGATCCTAAGTTAAATCCTTATATTCCATGTATCTTTTTACACCTTTTTCACTCTTTTTACATATAATTCCACTTTTGATCATTTAACTCCCAAGATTCACCTAGTTTCGGCATTTGCATAAAAAATAACTACATACCACGTGAAATCTTTTATATGAAGTATAAAATGACACAGAACCATATCGCTTTATGATTAAAATTATTATGATAATAAGTGTAATTATACACTTATCAATACACTCCAAGCCTCTCCTGATATAGGTGCGAACCAGGGAGGTACATGTTGTATGGTAACAAGTTATCCACTTGTTAAACATCCTTGGTAACCATTGGTTTACAAATGATACTTTTACAAACATCTTGGTAAAATAGGGCATCTTAATCTTAAAGGCTAAGCCATCTAATGCATATGCTTTTGTTCAAAATACCATAAGCATGGATTTAACTCATATAATGACTTTTCAATGCACATCCAAAATCTTTTAAACTTTTATGTCTATAAAAAAGATGTCCCCAGCAGAGTCGCCACTGTGAGTAGATGATGTTAACCCGTGTGGTCACTATGAGGCACCGGCCCCTTGAGATAGGGTGTGGGGGTTTTCCCGATAGAAAAAGGTGTAGTTTTTAGTTTAAAGGAAGAAACTTTTTTGTGTGACAATTTTAATAGAATGGAGATCAGAACCTCTAGCCTAGGTACTCAGACTCGCCACCCGGATCAACTCTTCTGGGAAAAGTTGGTACACCTAAGATCCTTTAAGCCTAAGCGATACTATAGTTTAGAGATTTGGGTTTGGGATGAGTTACTTACTTTTTAGTTATTTGAGTTAACATTATTCCCATTTAGAAACCACCTTTATGATATTTCAATTCAATCTAGATGTTTTTATCTTATGTTTATTGGTTATTTAGCGCGCATGCGGAAAGCGGTAAATAAATAAGATGCGAGAAAGTAAACACGTAGGAAAGTAAATGCGCCAATGGACAAGATTAATTACATCTAGGGATGGGGGATTTAAAAATCACCTAAATACATTGATATCTAACAAATGTTACATTTGATAAATGCGATACCGGAAGGAAATTAAACCCTAACATACATCTATCCTAAACTACATGCATCCATAAAGGTTAGCACGGGGGATATTCCACAACACAAATATGTATAAAGTGTATCATAAATGCTCGATTTGGATTTTTATAAGACCTATGTGGTCGAGGTAAAAACAACAGAGATTTTGAAGTTCTTGTTTTATAAAAATAATTCATTTTTACTTTCAATAATGTTGGTCATTTTTTATTAGAGAAAAAGCTGCATGTTATCTTATTAGGTCAGTTATCCGGGAACTTGGGTTCCCTTCATGTGGGTGACCTAAAACAATATCAAAAACATAAATCTAGGCCAAACATGCATAACATAGCCATTGTTTGGGTTAACAACGATAACGATGTCACCCATATCGTTACCGACTTCCCTGTGAAAGGTGATATCGATATGGATTGCCCGAAGCGCTTCTGTTGCTACTTCAAACCTTGATCCACAAATTAATAAATTAAAAACTCATATAACTAATAAAAAATTCCAATTTAGAAGTTTATTACCCCTAATGATGCATTTCCAAACTCAAAAGGGTCTTAGTGGGTCATTTCAGGCCCAGACGATTTGAAACGGAGCAAAACAAAGCCTATCCACGATTCTGACAAAATAATATCATTAGCAACATCATGCATGATGTCGTTAGCAATTTCATGTATCCTTAATGATTTGGGTGAAATCTTTAACAACATCGACAATCCAGACCTGCAGAAAACACACAGAAACAACGGAAATAACAAAATGAAAATCTGAAATTTCAAATGATCATAACTTTTACTATAGTTAACCAATTTGGATGATCTTTATCATTATGGAAAGCTCAAGATGTGTAGAATAATTCTATGTAAAAAAATAAAAAATATTCAAAATCATACTTAAATTCCCGTAAAATAGTTTGGTGTGCGGAAATGGAAATAACCGAAAAGAAAATGAAACTTTAAAAAGGTAAGCATTAAAATGTAATCACAAACTCTATGAACTCAGAGGATTACTCCATAGTCATGAATCCACTTTCTTTAAAGTCCACGAAGTCCTTCGAGAAGCTCACCTTGTTTCTTTTTGGTTGGATTTGGTTGTTGGTTGGTGATTTACCAAAAATCTTTGGAAGGGATCTATTCCTTGCCAAAGTAGATGTTTCAAAAGGTGTAGTAACCTTCAAGTGAGCGATTGAGATGTAGTAGACTCTCCATTCAAGTCTAAACCTCAAGCATTGCCTAAGTGATCTCTAAACCTCAAGTTTGCTTAAATAATCTCTGAACCTCAAGCTTTGCTTAAATGATGAACTCAATCTCAAGTTAACCTAAGTGATCTCTAAACTTCAACTTTGCTTAAATGATATATACACCTCAAGCTTTGCTTAAATTATGAACTAAACGTCAAATTTGCTTAAGAGAAGAACAAGTGGACTCTTATAACCCAAGTTATCATGCCCTTTCCATGAATTTAAACAAACTAACCCCGAAATCCCAAGTGTTGGTGATCAAGGTTTAGTATTTTGCTCAAGAACACTCAAGAACATAAGAAAGAAGGCTCTCTAATGCTCTCTAGATCTTTTTCTCTTTCTTGCCCCCCTTTATGACTGAATTTCAATTTTCCTTTATTAGAACTTCCTTCAATCCAAAGTCCAACTAGGTCCACCTAGGATTACTTTTTAACCCATACTTCTATCCCCTAATTCTAGCCCATCCTTCTTTACTTTCTTTTGTCAAATCCATAAAATATTTGATGTGAAGTATCCTAGGTAAGGTGGGGGAGTGGTTGAGCATGTGAAAATGTCCGAGCATGTGGGAAAAAGTCACCTTTTTGGTTGAAAGTTTAAGAAAGTGCAATTTTGGTTATGTTGCAATGTTGATGTCATTAACGACATCATCCATGTTGTTGACAATATGACTCTCTTGTCTTGGGCTTAAGTGTTTAGGGTATAAAGAAACAAAGCGAGCTTCTTCCAAACGATTTCAAGGCTCTGTAAAAAGTGAAAAAAAACTAACAAGGGAAAAATAAATTACAACTTCATCATTGAACTCGCGAGTGGGGAGTAAAATCTCATGCTCACAAGCTGTCCCTTGTGAGATCACTACTGATATGAGATCAGTATGATCCCATAATTGGAAGGGAAGCGGGTTTTAAAGATGAAACCTGATTGGTCGTGGTTGACACTACTCGGGATGAACTTCATGATGATTGGAGATTTTCATCCTGGTGGCTTGTTATCAAGAACTGGTTTTTCTATGCCCCTTGTAAACTGCTCATTCGGTAATGGATGCCCCTCATGGGCTGACCTCTGGCTTACTGCTACCATTGGAAACGCTAGGGGAAAGATGTTAGTCGTGTGCTCACATGCCTTCGGTTGAAAAGCAAATGTTCAGACTGTATAAAGTTTGCTAATTGTAGAAAGTCTGAGAAAGATCGAGGACCGTAGAAAGTCTCTTGACTGTCAGAAGTCTGAAAAGAAATGAGGACTGTAGAGAATCCATTGATTGTAAAAAGTTTGAAAAGAAATATGGACCGTAGAAAACCAATTAATTGTGAAAAAGTCTATATAGAAATGAGGATCGTAAAGAGTCTGTTGATTGTAAACAGTCTGAAAAGAAATGTGGACTATAGAAAGTACATTGATTATAGAAAAGTCTAAAAATAAATGCGAACAGTAGAAAATCTGTTAAATGAAAAAAAAAGTTTGAAAAGAAATGCGAACCCTAAAAATTCCATTAAATAAATAAAAAGTGAAAGGTATCATTCCCGTCTCTTCAACAATCCTATTGTTTATATAAAAACATGCAAAACAATAAATTAATTATTTATAAGTGTTCTCTATTATTTCTCTAATTTAGGAGAAAAGCTTTCATATAATGGGACCTTATTATCATACTCGATCATTAAAAATAAAAAGTCCATTATATTAAGTAATTATTTTTATACAGATGCCCTCAATTTCTTTAATTATTAAACAATAATATGATTGTTTACTATCCTTTACGGTAGATTGCTCAGGATTGTAGGCTTACTGCTAATAGTTTTACTAGTATTCTAGAAGACAAATGAAAGATTGGTCTGAGTTTCCAATACAGAATAAACTTCATTATAGGTTTCCTCTTGCAAGTTCCCAATCACGGTTTAAGGTCCTTGCAAAACAAACGAAGTAAGGATCAGAGGTTTCTGTTAGAGGGACTCTCCGATGTTTAAGTAGAGTGTTGTTGAGTAATATGAATTGTGTTTCCTAAATACGGACATATGATGCCTTTATGTAATCTTTTAGTAGTCATAAATAGATTAGAAATGAAAATTATATTTTCTTTAAGAATGTATATATCTCCTAATTTGATATTTCTACTTTGGTAAAATCTAGAATTTTTTTTGAAAAATTCCCGGAGAGTCAATGTAACTCTTCGTGAGCTAAAAGGTTGAGGCAGGAGAAAATTTCGAGACGAGGTCGCCAATAGGTTGGTTTCTACGTTTGTCTACAAAACTCCCACCTCTCTTTTATTAAATAAAATAGTTACAATTTTAAGAAGAGTATGGCAACTTAATTACAAAATATGAATCTCGGGTTTACAAATAAATCCGTAGACACTAAACAAATGCTACGCTTATTACAATGAAATAAAATCCAACAAAGATTGATACTCGCCACCAAAATATCGCTAGTGTCAAACTTTCCTTCAAATATCCATTTGTTGCGTTGTTTCCAAAGAGACCAATTGATGATGAACCAAAGAGATGTTCCGAAGTCATATAAATTACCTAGCTGATGGTAAAATCTAGGATTAATTCCCTTCATTGGTAGCAGAAGTTTAGTTGATAGAATCCTAATATTTTACCTGCTTGGGCACTATTATCTAGAACCGGTCTTATAAAATTTAAGGCCGTATGAGAAAATATAAGAAAAAGAGTGAGCTGTTACGAAACTAATGCTAACATATTTAGGCAAATAAAAAGTTAATTAATAAATAAAAACAATATAATTAAGGATGAATATCAATTAAGCTAAAAGTCACTCTATGCCTACGTGGCGACGAACTTGATTCTCATTTTTTTTGCTCGGGCATCTTCAATGCTTGGTAGGCTCCTTTTAGCAGATTGGCATTCAAACATCTACCCAATATCGAGTCCTGGACTTCCTTCTTCCCTGGAAAAACTCTTTAGAGGTTTCACTAGATCTTTCATCTTATTGTATCAAGGAATAAAGGTCTTCTATCATGTCTTGTTTGTAAGCCCGAGGAACTCACTTATGTAATTTTAACATTTCTTAATATTAGTTTTTTAATAAATTATGGTGTAGTTGGATGAGAAGTATTTTCCTCTAGCCTCTAACCCAGTTAATTATAAAAAATAAATATTTCCAACAAAAAATTACGGGTGAAAATATTAATGGTTATATTTACACTTAAAAATTTTAATTAGATAATTAATAAGGTTTTTTTTT
Organism: Euphorbia schlechtendalii; assembly: GCA_949673415.1. Lineage (NCBI taxonomy): Eukaryota > Viridiplantae > Streptophyta > Magnoliopsida > Malpighiales > Euphorbiaceae > Euphorbia > Euphorbia schlechtendalii. Next base: position 6,385 of record CATIWQ010301210.1, read on the forward strand.
TTTTTGAAAAACAGATAATTAATAAGGTGGAGATATATTTTCTTGACAAAAATAATAAATATAGAGTTTCAAATATGAATACAAATAATACAGAGACTTTTAATTTCATGAGATCCTAGGCGACCTCCTTATTGACTTCTGCTTTAATGTCGGTCTTGTTATTAGCAAAGCGGATATCTCAGGACACCTGAGATTCACTTGTCCTATCCGTATCGCTAGAGGATGGTATCACTAGCTAGTTTGAGACATGATGAGAAGGTCCCACCGTTTGGATGTGTAAGGCCTTAAAATTAAATTTAATGTATCAAGAGGTGTCCCAAGTTATTATAAAAAATCTACTATCCCTGAACTTTCTAAGTGACCTCGTAGTTACCTCAATTTTAAAAAAGTGCGCAACTTTGCTCATAGAACACTATGTTTCAACTTCTGGTTGTTTTGACTTTTCAAATACGTCATTTTTTGTGATTATCTATCTCTAATCAGAAGCTGACACGTAACTTTTAAGGAGCAAAGTGGTGATCAACTAAAGAAAGTTGAGATAGTTACAGGATCACTTTGAAAGTTGTTCAGGAGACATTGGGGTTTTTAAGACAAGTTGGGGCTCCTTTGAATGTATCAAGCCTAAACATTATTGTATTCTTATCTCAGTCTTTCATTTATGTTTTTGTTGTTTTTTTTATCAGATTTTTATTAAATTTTCTCCACATAAAGTTAAAGCGATACAGAATTTTCATTTTCTTACACCATAAGAGAAATCTATTTGAAGCTCGAGGTAGCTGATGGCTGTGATAATTCATTGCTATCTAGCACAAATAATTTTGTTGGCAGACAGATTTGGAAATTCCACCCCAATCTTGGTACTCCACAATAACTTCAATAAATTGAAACCGCACGAGAAAATTTTACACGCAATCGTTTTCAAGTTCAAGCATCTAGTGATCTTCTCAAGAATTTGCAGGTATAAATAATAAATTTTATTGAGTTATCAAATTCTGTTACATGTATATACTTTGTACACTCTTTACAGTTGGTAAAAAACTTATACAGCTTATCAAAGAAAATCAAATAGATCTGTTCAACATACCATCAGTTAGATTGAGAGAAAATGAAAAAATTACTGACAAAAAAGTTGAAATAGCTGTAAGGAAAGCTGTGCAATTCAATTGTGCAACCCAAGCAAGAGATGGACATTGGCCTTCTGAATTTTCAGGACAGTATATATATTTCTAGTTAGTTATTTAAAAATATAATTTATATACAGATTATATGTCTCTATATCATTGGAATGCTTTACACTGATGTTGTACTATCAAATGAACATCGAAAGGAAATGTTACGCTATATTTACAATCATCAAGTACGTATATTGCTACTAATCATGTATTATATATTAACTGAAATTGGTGAACTTTTTGAATGATATTTATTGAAATTGAACAAAATGAAGATGATAGATGGGGACTTCATATACAGAGTCATAGTACTATGTTATGTTCAACACTTAATTACATATCACTGTGTATGCTTGGCGGAAAATGTTCCTATCGGTAATTTTATATTTCCAAGCGAAACTAATATTGAATACCAAATTTTTTAACTTAAACGTAAGAATATGACAAAACTGAATAAGTATTCCAGAAAGAGTAGTGAGGAATATTTATTCTATTCTACTTGTGAACAAAATGGTTTAATACGGCGTGTAATTTTTGTAATCTTATATATTAGAGATACTGGTATAATCAAATAATGATTGAATTTTTTTTTTAAGGGAAAAAGACCATTGCCGGGCCTAAGTTAGAAGCATCCCAACTAGGTTGGTACCCTCTCAAACAAGAAACCCGACAAGGCCAAACCTTCATTAATCAATGGTTGAAAATCTCAAGTAGAGAATCTCATATTAGTTACAAAGTAAAACTCCCGGGTTAGTAAAAATATCCGAGATCGTAAAGTATAAAGTACGCCTATTACATAATGATAAACCAGCATAAATGAATAACCAAAAGGAATAAGTTTTTTGGTACTAAAACATAATAAGTTTTTTGGTACTAAAACATTCTCAAAAATAGCTTTTATTGCGTCTTTTCCATAGCAGCTAAGATATGATGATTCACAAAGAAGTCCCGAAATTCCGATTCGAACTTGCCCGAAAGAATGCCAAAAATCCAAGAAGCTCGTCATTGTTTATGGAACCGGAACCGAGATGCCTAGCCATCGGAAGAATTCTTGCCAAACATGTGTACTTGAATGATAATGGAGAAGTAAGTGCTTGGTAGTTTTGGTTTCATTGCAAAAAGGGTAAGATGCATTCTCGATCATATTCCGCTATTGTAGAAGATAACGTGTTGCTAAACGGTCATGGAAAACTAACCATCCAAAAACTTTAATCTTTGGTAGAAGGTAAGCATTCCAAACAACGTCAAAGTCTATTTGCGATTCAGGACACCTAACCGAGATATAGTAATCCTTACAAAATGAGGCTGTTGAATATGCTTGGCGCTCTTCAAGGATCCAATTAAATCTATCCGCCCCTTCACCAAAACAAAGCAGCCCCCATCTCGCTTCCACTACTAAGTCTTGAGATGTAAAAAGGCTCAGATTAGAGAATTTAATCCAACTACAGAGTTGCATATAACATTCTCTCAGCGGAATCCATAGGCTATATTTCCAAAATGCTCTAAAAAATTTATTCTCATTGAAGAGAAAGATGCAGCCTGCCATTACCGAGCAAGATTAAATGGCATAAAGATCGGGATATAATGATGCAAGCTGCTAGTTTGATGTCTAGTTTTCATGCCAAAACGATACCCGAATCCCACTCCCAATTAAGATGTGGTTATTGGTGCTAAAATGCTGCAAAAAATCATTATTCCGAATGCAACAAGACACAACATTTCCCCAAAGAGGTGATAGCCTTGAAAATTCAGATTTCGCGAGGTCATTCCAAGAGTTTAAGCCATGTAACATGACACAAATGCAATTCCATAAGGAGTCATGACTATCCTCCCGCATCTTCCAAACCCATTTACAAAGAAGGCTATAATTAATCAATCTAAGATCCCTCACATACAAGCCCCCTAATTCTTTTGGTAATGTCACCATTGCCAAACTAACCTTGCAAATTCCAATTATATTAGAATTACGACACCAAAGGAAATTCAAGGCCTATCTATTTAGAACCACAATCATCAAAGAAGGCATTTTAAAAATAGACATTAAATAAATAGGAAGCGTAGAAAGTACAGACTTAATTAGCACCAAAGGGCCCATGTACGAGAGGCAGCAACCCTTCTAATTCAAAAGACGCTTCTAAAATTATTCAATCAGAAGATCCCAACACGATATCGGTAATCGCTTTAGGAAAAAAGGAGCATCAAGGTATGTAATTGGCAATTTCTCAATTAGACAACCCAAGATAGCGGTACCCAATTCCAAGAGGGATTCCAAACAATTTATACCAAGCATTGAACTTTTATGAAAGTTAACCTTAAGCCCCGAAATCAGCTTGAAGCACTTTAGGATGCGCATAAAGGAGGCAATTAGATTTAAGTCAGCAGGGAGGAAACACAGGGTGTCATCCACGAATTGGAGCAAGGTGACATCTTTTTGTGAAAACTCTAGAGTGAATATAGGTAGCATCCCTTCCATAATACCCGTATCAATCAATTGCTTATGGCCCGTGGCTGCCATGACGAAGATAAAAGGCGAGAGTGGGTCACCTTGTTTGATTCCTTTAAGTAAGTGTATCAGTGCATTCGGAGAGCCATTTACAAGAATAGATGTACTCGAGTTTTTCATGCAATTGGATTACCAAGAAATCCATTTCCCATGGAAACCCATCTTTGAAAGAACGGCATCAATGTAATTCCATGAGATGAAATTGAAAGCTTTGTGGAAGCCGAGCTTAAGGACCAAGTAGGAGTGGCACCTACTGTTGATGTGATTAATAATTTCCGAAGCTAGAAAAGTGCATTCATGGATGCTACGGCCCTTAATAAATGCGAATTGGTTTTCTGAGAATATATGTGGTAGAATCGGTTAGAGACGAGATGCAAGTAGCTTCGTGACAATTTTGTACACACCGTGAATGAGCGAGATTGGCCTAAAGTTTGTTGAATTAACCGCCCCAGGTGTTTTTGGAATCAAGACCATGAGGGATTCTTTAATACTCAATGGCAGCTATGAAGAAACATGGAATTTGTTGATTAAATGCATGATTTCAGGATTAATGACGTCCCAAAATCATTTGTAGAAGTAGAAGTTAAAGCCTTCGGGTACTAACGATTTATTTTCACTACATTTGCAAACACAATTCCACACTTCATTGATTGAAAAAAGGGTAATCAAAGCCAAATTTTGAATTTCCGAGACTTTCTTAAAGTTAAGTCATAGTAGAGAAAATGGGACTAACGGAGCTACGAAAAATAAATTAATGTAGAACTCCCCAGTTATGTTGGCAATGTCCTCTAAATCCGTAATTAGTTCACCATTTACCTCCAATTGTATGATTCGATTACATCGGTAGTGGGGTGAAGCTAATCGATGGAAAAATGATGTGTTATTGTATCACAACTATTAGACATGATGTATACCCTATAGGTAATTAGGGCGATATATCTTAATTAGTTATAATGTACAAACGGTTTTGGATTATTATTAATAATAATGAAGCCATCCTTGTTGCTTATTAGTGTTTTCAATTTATTTATGTATCTCGCTAGTATCATACATGTATAGTATT
>CATIWQ010301340.1:0-18201 GCA_949673415.1 Euphorbia schlechtendalii
GGACAGAAAGAAGGGGATGCTATTTTTGACTGAAAAAATTGAAAAGGAATCAAGTGAGAAGATGAAAGAAAGAGGAAACAGTGAGCAGAGGAGGATGAGAGAGAGAAAACCACCATAAGAGAGAAGAAAAACCAACCTAAACTTGGTTGTCATCGCTGGAAATTGGAGCTCTGTTTGATCTTTGCCAAAGAGGGAAGACGCGGCTGCAACGTAAATTATAAGAGATAGGGTTTATTTCTCCTCTATTTCCCGCTATAACCTGTGTATTAGTATTGCGGACGGTTGTTACGTAACAACCGTCCGCAATAACCTTTGTATTACGGACGGTCGTTAAGTAACGACAGTCCGTAATACTATAATAAGTATTGCGGACGGTTGTTACGTAATAACCGTCCGCAACAACCTTTGTATTACGGACGGTCATTAATTAACGACCGTCCATAATACTATAATAAGTATTGAGGACAGTTGTTACATAACAACCGTCCGCAATAACCTTTAATTATCCGCTCCGTCATTCCGTCCATACTTTTGCAGACGGTTTCTAGTATAACCCTCGCAAATGGTGCGTCCCAATAAGCCATTTTTGCACTAGTGGGTTGGTCTTTATGCAAATCTCACTCTTTAGCGACTTCATTCTTGATAGTCATGGCATGGATGAGCTTGGATAAGTTATCTATCTTGTCACTTAGTTCGTAACTGTTGATCTCGCAAACTATCCTTGAGGTTGATCTGTGGTTACGGTCGCCAAATTGTTGCGCGTTATTAGCCATAGTCTTTATATGGTCCGAGGTTATTGTTGGAGACTTCTTGATGATGGCTCCTCCACTCAGCGCATCAATAATTGCTTTTCTGGTCTCGGGGAGTCCTTCATAAAAAATTTAGACCAAAGCTTATGATGTGTAATCGTGAGAAGGGTAGCAAGAAATAAGGTGTTAAAATCTCTCATAAAAGTCATGGAGAATTTCGTTATCTTTCATCTTTGTTGCGCAAATATGCCTTCTTAATGTGGTTTCTCTTATTGCTGAAAATATTTCTCCAAAAAGACTTTAGACAAATCTACCCATGTTGTCATTGATGCTAGGGGTAGATAGAAAAGCTAGTCTTTTGAGGTATCTTCAACAGAGAAAGGAAAATCTTTGAACTTTACCAAGTTTAAAGAGACTCTTTTTGTGGCATCATTGTGGCACATGTCATATGGAATTGCTACAAGTGTTTGTATGGATGTGGCTCAAACTTTGGATAAATTCAAACCTCATTTCAAAGTTGTTAGTTTCAGTCTCCACCGGGCAAGTAATACATAGCGGTTGTTGATTCACTGTGGCCGTTACAAGGTCCTTGATTGACCACTTTGCATTAGCCATGGTCATTATGGCTTCTTGAAGTTCAGTATCAAAGTCAGTCTAGTCAAACAGTCATTTTATTAATGTATAATCACTTTTGGGTTCAGTTGAAGTCTCTCTAAGATGTGGAGACTCTCTTTGTTCACGAGCTTGTTTAGCGCAAGCTTGGTTAGATTTTTCAACTTTTGAATCAAACAGAAGCTCGTTGCCACTAGTTGTGGCTCTGGTAATTCCAAAAGAAAAACAAGATTAAAAAGGAAAGGAACTGTTCCCCGACAACAGTGCCAAAATTTGATGGTCATCATGAATAATACTTAGGAAGCAAATGAACTTTAGGGCATATATTGATTCCTCTTCCTACCATGGTGATCTTATAGCGAAGAAAATCAACAAAAGAAAATGCAAATAAACATAAAATCAAAAAGGTAAGGGGAAAGATATACAATCACTCAAACACTCCCAAAAGCCATCGCAACAGCAGAAGCAAGGACACTAGGACTCGCACCATCATAATCTTTAGCATCCTCAAGATCCTTAGGACCATTGCAACTATCATCAACAAAAGCCTTTAGAGGTGCCGGACCTACTTCAGACCATCCAATTAAATGAGTCTTATAGATTTTTCATAGCCACCAACTAGCCTAACAAATGAGCAATCAACTCCAGTATCACACAAATGACCCACATGAAGCGACAAAATAGGCATAACCCAACATAAAACAATTAGAGGTACAACTTTGGTGGGAGGGGTCAAGCTCCCAAAAACCACTAAAGAGAGTGAGAAATCTCAATGATCAGATGAATGTTCAAGAGTTCCTTAGCCAACATCATCTGCTAATTCCAAGTAGACTCAGGTCCTAATGGAGAAGTAATTAATCTGCATAAGGAAATGAAGACTAAGCAAGATAAAAAGCAGTGTTAATAAAAAAATTAGTCTAAATCTCAAATTGGTTGAAGACAAGTTGTGAAGATGAGCCAAGACCACTTTGCTAGAATCTCCTTCCCAACCACCCCAATAGTTGAGCAAACACAAAAACTAAAGGGAAATTGCAATAATCTTTTGAGGCATTGGGAGAACACCCATCTCAAAAAACCAAATCTGCATAAGCAAAATTAAAATTTAAACATGCACAATAAAATAATAAGGAATGGGAAAAATTCAAATTTTTCCCCAAGAACTTGAAAAGAAGACTTAAATTGTAATTCATACCAGAAGTACTGATCAAGGGTCAGTACATTTATGCAAGCATAGCACAACCCCAAGTACAATTATTAAATATATCCAAGTAAACAAGGCTTGATAAGATGTGGAGATTCATTGTTGAATTCTTAGTGTGAAAGTAAAACCAAGAAAGGGTAGCGGTAATGAAAGACCAAGCTAGCAATAAGGACTCTAGTTGGCACCATCCTGCACTACCCTAGATCCGAACTTAGGAAATCCATCCAAAAACAAATGACATGGAAGAGCCAAAAGCCCAACACAACAAGATTCTATCAACTCATCTTAATAATAGTTGATAGATTCTTTTTATCCTTCATACTCGTCGATCAATCAGTGCAAATTCTAGAATTCCTAATCACCCAACATGAGTCGATCCACTCATGTTTATACTAGCCGATCGATTGGTCTTCATTCCAAAAACATAACTGCTGACCATTAGTAGATCAACTACCTGTCGCTTAACATCAGTCGATCGATTGGGATACGTGGCATAATTTCAAAAACCTTAAAAAGAACTCATCATCTATTGGGACCAGTTGATTGACTACAAGTACTGAGATCCGACATTGCCCTTGATCCGAGCTTAGGAAACTGATTGAAATAAGAGCCGAATCACTTATACATTTTTCTCACTAACACATTGAACGTAGCAAAATCTATATATTTTCACTCTCTATCTATGCACGCATACTATCATTCAATGCCTATTATTCATGCCATACATAACCCATACGAAATTGGTGTGATTTGAACCCTATTTATAGAGCACGAAGGGTTGCGTCTATCCAAACGAAGAGTCATGTCCATTGCCGAAGGGTTGCATCACTTCATTGTGATTGGATGCAAAGTCTTATCCTTATCCACAATGGAAAGGCACCTTTTCATGATTGGTTGACTTCCAACAGATGTCTTTTCATTTGACAGTTGATGGCAGTTGATCGTTTTTTATCCGGCGGTCGGTAGTTGAGAAGAGATAGCCAATAACCATCATAAGTCACGATCGTGAACATTGGTTGGCAATTTTTTGTTTATGAGGAGTGACAAGTCACGACTGCGAATAGGTGTCACGATCGTGAATTGCTTTTCTTCATAATTCTTCTTTTTACCGATCTTTGACAACATCGATCCTTAGCCAAATCCTTGTGTTCAACGCATCTTTTTGCACCTTTTTCACTCTTTTTACATAGAATTCCACTTTTGATCATTTCACTCCCAAGATTCACCTAGTTTCCGCACTTGCATAAAAAACAACTACATACCACGTGAAATCTTTTATATGAAATATGACTCTAAACCATATCGTTTTATATGTAAAAATATCATGATAACAAGTGTAATTATACACTTATCACACCCCCACACTTAACTTTTGCCTTGTCCTCAAGGTAAACTCAACAAAAGTGTATAAAAATAGTAATGCATGTTCGTACCTCATTTGGCGAAAGACTATTGTAATGAGTACCATATTCCCACGTTGCATAAGATTCAAGTAAAAGTTTGAAATTCCCCCCAAATTAGTAATGTGCAATTTATATAGTCTAGTTGCATACCTTTGCTCTTAATGGAGGGTCAACTAAATCGCATTTTCATATAAGTGTTATATGCTTGCTCGAATATTTCCTTCTCTTAAGCATAGTATAAAGTATAGAGGACACAAGGGAGCACACTTTGAAAAGAATGATCTCAAGGCATTTTTAGGTAACCTAGGATGCTAAAAACACTCTTAGTGGTTGCATTTTATGCTCCATACCACTCTTCCCTTTTTTTAGTGGTTGCATTTTATTCTCCATACCACTTTCTCTCATTTTTTTCTATTTAGCATATGTTTTTGAAGTACAGATTCATACATTGCACCCATTTTTTGTGCTCTGCTACTTTTTCTTTTTTCACTCATTGAATGGTTGTAGTTTCTGCTCCGTACCATTCCTCACCTTTTGCATAACTAATTGGTTATTCTCTCTTTCTTTTGATTTTTTTCTTAATACCCTCATCCTTTATTGATCACTTCAAAGTATTATGGCCATAGTTTCCCAATACTTTAAACATACTCAATACTTATAGGACGTATTCAAGAATAGCATATAAAACTCATAATAAGAACACTACTAGATATTACTCCATTTAAAACTTATCGGTAGCATTAAACTAAAACTATATAACGTATACTAATTCATGTTGCATTGAAATATATATCAAAACTTACTTGGAATGTTGCTATCGAATGTTACTCATCACTCATCCTTGCCAAATGCTAAATGTTATGCCAAAAATGCTCACACTCTCAACTTGCGCTGAAACTCGAAACAAAAATTTTGTTCAAAATTCACACTAACATCAAACTTGTAATACCTAACACTCAAAATAACCTTGGAACATATGTTAGTATAGTATAGGTATGGATTATTTATAAATAACACAAAATCAAGAAAATTTTTTTATTCTTCAACTTTTTTAATTTTATTTGATTTTTCTGCTCTTAACAAATTATTTTATTTCTGATTCGAAAGACACCAAACTTTCTCCTGAACTACGCGTACTTGGCATGCACACACTAGAAAGAAAACTCAATGAATAAGCAAGAAAAATATGTTAATAAAAAAATATAAACACTTAAACCAAAAATAGAAATAAATCTAATTGACACGTAAATATAATTGTAATTGCCTGGTCTCCGGCAATTTGATCTCTAGAATGCACTTGCCTTCCCCGGCAATTTTATCTTTAGAACGCACTTGCTTTCCCCGGCAACGGCGCCAAAATCTTGATCGCAAGGTTTTGACTATACTAATTATGATAGGCTTATATTCTGTAATGGTGCCAAAAACCTTGTTCCCCACTCCTCTACTGATAAGATAAAAGTTCAAAATACAAACAGGTGTTGTCAAATACCACTTATCAAATAGAAAAATGGTGACCACTACAAGTATACAATTTTTATGTAGTTTTAAAAGATATCGATCCCACAAGGAAGGAATTCGGTTCCAAGGACTAAATAGAGTTAGGGAACAAAATAAAATAAGATAATTTGTATTGGAGGGTTTGGATGAATAAACAAATGAATAGACCGATGTATGAACAGATTAGAGAAGATGTAAACTATATAGAAACTCTCTAAGAATAAGTTTAGTAAAGAAAAACATGCAAAATCATCAAGAATATTTCGTACACTAGATAACTTTAACAAATACGGTTCTAGAAGCTCAAATATTCAATAATTCACCGCAGAGCAAAACATGAAATGACTTTTCTAAATCTAGGGTAAACGAATTATGACACTTATAAGAACCTGGATAACAATAATACTATGCTTAGTACAGCTCGCTCTTACATAGCCATATTTAGCAAGTTACCACTCTAAAATTGTTAGCTCACTAAACAGTGTTATATCACAGATCCAGTGATTATATATAATCTTGTTAACCCTGAAATCACTCTTAAAGTTAACTTGAAAGCATATAACTTGATTAATATAAATGACGTAAAACGAAATACTCATTATGACAAATAGACATATCATAAACTTCGAAATAGAAAGTATAAGTAGGAAACAAAGTAAAGTTGTAAGGTATGCAAGTGAAAGCTAAAGTTGATCAAACTGTATCCACTCTTTTAATGGAAGTCTACTTTGAATATGGTCTCGACTAGTACAGAACCTCCTCTAGGATGCTATTCTTTATGAATATCGAACAAATGAATGTTGAAGAATGAACACTTTTCCTTTGCAATTACACTCATACAATAATTGCTCAAATTTGTGGAGAAATCTAGTGACCAAAATAAGAGTCGAATCACTTATACATTTTTCTCACTAACACTTTAAACGTAGCGAAATCTATATATTTTCACTCTCTATCTATGCACACATACTATCATTCAATGCCTATTATTCATGCCATACATAACCTATACGAAATTGGTGTGATTTGAACCCTATTTATAGAGTACGAAGGGTTACGTCTATCCAACTGAAGAGTCTTCTCCATTGGCGAAGGGTTGCATCACTTCATTGTGATTAGATGCAAAGTCTTATCCTTATCCATAATGGAAAGGCACCTTTTCATGATTGGTTGACTTCCAATAGATGTCTTTTCATTTGACAGTTGATGGCAGTTGATGGTGGTTGATCATTTTTTTATTCGGCGGTTGGTAGTTGAGAAGAGATAACCAATAACCGTCACAAGTAGCGACCACGAATCATATGCCGTGATCGTGAACAATCATTGGCAATATTCTTTTTATGAAGAGTGACAAGTCATGACCATGAATAGGTGTCATGATCGTGAATTACTTTTCTTCATGATTCTTCTTTACAACTTTGCCGATCTTTGACAACTTCGATCCTAAGCCAAATCCTTGTGTTCCACGCATCTTTTTTCACCTTTTTCACTCTTTTTACGTAGAATTCCACTTTTTATCATTTCAACCCCAAGATTCACCTAGTTTCTGCACTTGCGTAAAAAACAACTACATACCATGTGAAATCTTTTATATGAAGTATAAAATGACTCTAAACCATATCGTTTTATATGTAAAAATATCATGATAATTAGTGTAATTATACACATATAAGAAAATCCAACAACATACGATATGCAAGAGATAAAGACCCTACAGAAAAAGAGTCGATCGACTTATCTAGATAGTAGTTTATCGACTCTTCTTGTCCTTCATACTAGTCGATCGGTTGGTGTAGATTCTAGAATCCCTAACTACAAAAAATGAGTCGATCCACTCATGTCTATACTAACCTATCGATTGGTCTTCATTCTAGAAACCCTAAGCGTTAAACATCAGTTGATAGATTGGGACATGTGGCACAATTTCAAAAACCCTAAAATGGACTCATTATCAGTTGGGACCAGTCGATTGAATACACACCACCCAACGTTGGTGATCAACTTGTATTAACATGAGTCATTCGACTGGTGTTAATTCACTAAATATAGTTTCATCCAAAATCGAATTAGACAGTAAAAAATTTTCTCAATGAAATTATGCCTATACCTGTCCAAAAATCATTTCTAAATCCCTTTTTAAATCATTTCAAAACCTTTTCCAAAACCTTAACTATACCTGGTATAGTTTCCACCCTTTAGCCTACATTTGTTCATGAAATTACCAAAAGTATTACCAAACCAAAGCCTTTATATTCTCATGTTATCAAGGTTCTTCCCTAAAAGTAATTAAATTTCGAAGCATTATCCCAACTAGCTGAAGTTCTACTAAATACCAAATCTTACAATTAGCACGTTGTCGAAATTATGTTCAAAATACCATCAATCTACGAATCCTACAATTCCCACTTTGCCAAGATTCTACCCAATTCCAATCTATTACAAAGTCTTATAGCCATAGTATTGCCAAAACCCTGCCTAATTATCCACTGGCTCTAGTTAGTGCCAAAATCAACACTAGCATCTTGGAACAAAAGAAAGGTATCCTGGAGGCCATTGTCTTTTCCAACATTCATGAATATCCATTTTCATATTCATAAGAGGCATATCCATGAAAGGAATGGGATTTCGCCAAAGTAAGAAAGACTGTCAAAGGAAGAATATGCCAGGATAATCTCCACCTTAATGATGATGATGATGATGATGATTATTATTATTATTATTATTATTATTATTATTATTATTATTATTATTATTATTATTATTGTTATCATTTTTCTTATTATTTTATACCTAAAGTTATTCTCTTAAAAGCTAGGATTCTAAAGGTTTATTTTTGAATGCAGCTACCAACTCAACCAATTATTATTTCTTTTGCATACTCAAAATCTTTAAAATTTAAAGGTATAAGAGTTATGCTCAAACCAGCTATACCGAAATTTCTTAGTTAAGCCTTTTGACTCTATTTCATTTTTCTACTCCTCATGAAAGATTAGCCCTTGGCCATGTTACCTCAGAAATAGCCTTACGCAAAATTCCAAGCATGAGAAATATATTAAGCACCCACGTGGGAAACCATCAGAGAGATTCCCCCATAAAACTGGGAGCCTACTCCGCGCATTCACGTCGCTCATCCATCTGAGAAAAAGTTCACCCACTCAAAGTGGCAACTCCACTAGGGACTAATCTTAAAAAAAATTGTTTTTTGAATGTATAAAGGTAGAAAAAATATCAAAGGTGTTTTTGCGTGTGTGACAAAAGATTTTCGGATAGCAATTGCATAGCCCACCCGATATACCTTGGTAATCTCAAAAACACGTAACTTGAAATTGATTAAAGTTCCGAAAGAGCTTAAAACCGAGATCACCATCCTAGTAAGTACATTATAGTTAGACCAGCTTGATTAAAGTATTTCAGTTTGATTATATCTTGATGAGGAAATGGACCACTTGAATTTGAATAAAATTCTTGTGTCTAAATTACCAAGAGACACTGTTTTAGCCTAAACCTCCCCTCGAACTTAAACCTACATGTAAAGGACGAGCAATAGACACTTCCCTATAGGATTACCTGAATTATTTATAGTGTTACTAATTCAGCAAGGAGAGCCAACATGCCGACAATGCTAATTGTTTATTCCCTATGCAACTCATACTTACAAACTGTTATGAACATCATTCGTGTGATAAGCTAACCACATTTTCTTGCATTCATGACATTTGCTTTCGTGCAATAAAAATACAAAAAAATTAAATAAATACTCAACAAGGCATGAAATTTTTTTTGGCATGCATATCAAGCATATCACGATAAACAACCCTCAAACACATGCATTAAGAATATCATTAATCATCTCTATGTGTTTTCAGCTTGGACCAGAAACTAGAGACTTGAGAGAGTTGAGGAAGGATTCACACCAGTCATCATAAATTCATAAAAAGCGTAGAAAATAAAAGAAAGATATGGTTGAGATGAACACCAAAGCTCTCCTATATTCTTTCAAAAACATGATCAAGTTAGATCCATTCATCAAAAAGTTTCACACCATCATCACTATGATATAGATCGATAATCCCTCATTATCTAGTAGCTAGAAAGGTGTCATAACTGAAGAGGAACTGTCTGAAATGGAGAGGAAATGGAAAGAAATAGAGGAGATACTACTGAAACTAAAATAGCTCACTAGACCAACTACTACCCAGTATACAAATCTGTAGAACTTCTTCCTCTCGATTTTGGAAACTTTACCTGTAAATTTCGTCATATCGTACATCCCGCCATTAAGTGGGAACAACTCTTTGGAGGCATACATTGAAGCTTACCTCCAAGTTATGACCAACATAGGCGTGCTAGAATGGCACATGGTCAACCTCTTCCAAACCACCTTGAGAGACTCAGCCACCCTAGTCACATCAAAGCTAGTTGTAAATTGTTGTGCGCATCATTCATATAAAATTATGCATATAACATCAAGGTCGAAACCACCCTATATAACCAAGAAGCCATTCACCATGAGATGAATGAAACCTTTAAAACATATTACAAAAGGTGGATGGAAACCCAGAATTGCACATGGTCAACCTCTTCCAAACCACCTTGAGAGACTCAGCCACCCTAGTCACATTGAAGCTAGTTGTAAATCATTGAGCGCACCATTCATATAAAATTATGCATATAACGTCAAGGTTGAAACCACCCTACATGACCAAGAAGCCATTCACCATGGGATGAATGAAACCTTTAAAACATATTATAAAAGGTGGATGAAAGCCTAGAATTTGGTAAATAGTGCCCCAAAAATGGAAGCCCTAATTGTGAAGCTCGTAGGAGGATCCAACCCCTGCTTTTGAGAGGAAATGCATATGAAAAAGTTCAAAACGTATGGTAATATAATTGAGTTTTCCAAAAAGATCAAGTGGCATGCAAAAGAAAGTAGGTGAAGGAAGGAGGAGTTGGCCTACTATGCTAAGTCTAAGACCTACGAAAGAACATACAAGAAAGCCCCAACTAAAACCTCGATCACCATGTAAACCAAGACGCCACCTACGACTATCAAGAAGATTGAAATGGTAGTATCCACTCAAGATCCATTCCCCTCACATTTAATCTCTCCATGGGTCGAACCGTTGGCCCAAATTTTCACTAAGCTCTACAAGTTCAGATCCATGCAAAGTCTCTGACTCTTTATTCCACCTTCTTCCACACATCGGGATAATTTCCACTACTACCATGTGATCAAAGGGCACAAAACCAATGAGTGTGTCAGATTTTT
This sequence comes from Euphorbia schlechtendalii, assembly GCA_949673415.1. Taxonomy (NCBI): domain Eukaryota; kingdom Viridiplantae; phylum Streptophyta; class Magnoliopsida; order Malpighiales; family Euphorbiaceae; genus Euphorbia; species Euphorbia schlechtendalii. The sequence continues at coordinate 10,732 of CATIWQ010301340.1, forward strand.
GAAAGACATCCAAAAGATCATAGCAGTGGGAAATTGGTTGAACTAAAAAAAGCCAAGTACCCAAGATAACCCGTTGCCTAATTTTGGTGGGAACACGAATGCTATCTTCCTCCATAATGATAGATGAGGAGGAAGAAAAAAGGGAGAGCATCACCCCAATTTCAAGATAAATGAATTGTAACGACACTATTTATGCATCAATCATGTAGTGGAGGATCTCCTATAGCTATGATCGATAAGAATGATTGATTTCCTAGCTTCCACAACTTTGAAATACTTCAGTGTTACATATGTAGACAAGTTTATGGAAAACTTCTATGATCTCATGAAAGAACACCATGTACCAGATAGAGTTCTTTTTGTAGTCTTACCATTATTTTTGGATGGATCTACAATATAGTGGTACAACAAGTATCCTATTAATCAATTACATTGGTTGATGCACTTCGAGAGTTTTATTAAAGAAACTTTCGGGAGCACAGAAATGAGAGTCAATGATATCTTCATAGATCCTTCTAGGGATGAAAGCAATGAAGCCCATGATTGAAGCAAGGAAGCCCATAATTGAAGCTTCGGTAATAAGAACCTACACCTCCTCAAAGACATGCTGACCTAGTTTGGGAGGATATGTACAAATTAAGAGATTCAATGAAATTGACAGCCTTATCCTTGAAACTATTATCTTTCTCAAGAGAAGAGGATGTAGATGATTGAAGAATTCTATTGGCTAATGAAATTCTACCAAATCCCTGAACGCATATAGGTGGGAGTCATTGGGCTTTTCTTCGAGAAAAAAACATGGGAATTGTATATCGATATTCAAGCATCCGATATTAATCCCTGAGCCCCATTCAAAAGTAAAACAAAAAACCTTTTAGGAATCATGAAGTATCAATTAAACCTATTTTCAAGAATGAAAATGAAGACATGATAAATAACCATCTAAAGGGTGAGGGTTTAAAGCCAACCTTATATTTTATGAGATGAGGTGGATGAGGCAAGTGTGGAGATATTCTCGTAACCTTCGTACAAGAGGATTGTTAATTATTACTCAATGGAAGGCATTAACTATCGGCATGCTAGCAATTTGGGCCCATTTCAATTTTTTGAATGGTTCCATGAAATAATGAACCTGTATGACATATCAACCCCTAGAAACTTTTTCATGTTTTTTATGTTCCACGAAGGTCGAGCCATTAATTGGTACTAAAATTTCCCTACCGCAAGAACCTGGGATTGGGGAGTTGTGGAAAGAAGCCTTTTCGATGCCTTATCCCAACCAATTCCCTATTATGAAAACAAGGATGGGTCATAATCTTGGGCCATAAACCACAAACCAGATTTCATCCATGTTGACCTATTATTGCAAGCACCTTGCTTCATACAGGAGGAACATAACACTTACTTTCTTTATCAAACTTTAGTATCAAGCCTCACTTAGTACGAGGTAGGTCAAAGAGAAAATATTTTGATCAATCCACCTCGTCCATATGCAGTCATCGCCTATGATGAAGAGGGAATCCCAGATATCCCTATAAAACTTACACCACCTCTACAACTTCTCTATATAGAGGGAGGCATCGATTACATATTGCATCCTGCTCTACTCAATTAAAACATCAACTATCTTGAATCCACATCTTCCTCGGAATTCACTCTATCTTTAGGAAGTAGCCCGAAAGCGAACAACCCAAGGGCAATACCTTTGATGCCCAAGTTTTATGATTTCCTACTCGTAAACTCTCAATGCTCCACAAATCAAGAACTCGAATTCCATTTTAATGCCATCTTCACCAAAAAACCAAGTGCAAAGGAAGAAAATCCCTACCTGGAAATATCAGGGGAAGGCCCCTCAAGAATCAATACTCAAGAAGTGGAGAATTACCATAATTGGAAAATAATGGGTTCGCAAATATCAACCCTCGCCTAGTTGGAATCCTAGATTCATTTTTGAAGGATTAAGGTATACGAGTGATACATGCCCTATACATTTTCTTTATACATTCTATGACTACAAAAATTTGGATACTACAGCCAACTCTTCTTCTTTCTGCAAGGAAGTGCTCTTGAGTGGTATGAGAGTATCCTCAAAATCCACCAAGTAGACTATGCCTCCATAAGGTCATCACTCATCAATTATTTCACAAAAGTGGAGCCTTATTCACATCTCCTCAAAAGAGGATTAAGGCTTGTAGCCTAGTTGGAAGTCCCAAAAGTCACAAGACTGAATCACAAAAATAGTCCCAACGATAATGCAAAGGATGAACTTGATTTGGACGGTTATTTCGTACATCAAAATGAGCCTAACTTTCCATTTGATAATGATAACCTGGATTTTCCATTTTATCCAGACATGGGAGACCATGAATCTTGGGGAGAGTGGTAACACAATGAGTAAGACAATGAAGATGGAAGCTTCGACTACTTGGGGGAAACTCCCCAAGATACACACTATAAAACTAACTCTAACACACCTGAAACCAACTCCACTCGCGACTCTTAAATCTTAATTAATTAGGATGAAAGTACAATTGAGAAAATGATAACTCAGTTGTAGACCCATCTGATAGAAAGATAACTAAAGATGAACAATCTATTCACATGATACATATAGGCTAATAAAAGGTTTTTATCATCGAGCAGATTTTCAAAGCTAATCCAACCGTCAGATTGCTAGAAAAGGTTGAACCTCCTAATAAATGCCCTTCTTACCATGTAGATCCCCCTTTCTCAAAAGAATGTCAATTATAAAACCCATCGACATACGATGCATATCATTGGAGGAAGATTTTGACAAATTCATAGTGTTTGAGTTTGTAGTGAGTTATGATAACCCATCCAAGGAATAAGTCCACCATCTTACTCGACGTGGATGAGTATGCGATCTAAGTAACCCTTTTAGTGGAAATACCAACCGACCTAACATGCCACTTTAGAGGGAAAAGGAAAACATAAAAGATCCCATTGTCGAGCAATTCAAGATAACCTTCAAAAAATTGAGTATTTGGGAACTCTTGAAGAATTCTAAACCCAACCGTGTGGCTTTAGTATAAAGGCTAATGCAAAATTAGACGTCATCCTTACCTACACTAGACAAAGTAGGTGCATCGATACAACTTATGCCAAAGTCGATTGACATTACATTCTTTTACCCAAGATTTACCTAGCGTGAATAAAACCACAACCGTGCACTTTACCTTTATATTGAAATACTTAATAGAATCATGCCATGTGTCATGGTTAATGATGGCTCAGCACTGAATGTCTGCCCAAAGACAATCTTACCCTACTTGGAATTGAGCGAGGAGATGTTGAAAAGATATAGTATAGTAATTAGAGCCTACGATAATTATAGAAGATCAGTTCTGGGTACATTCAAAGTTGTTGTAAAGGTAGGGGAAGTAGAATCAAACACCACTTTTACCATCATTGATATACCTGTGACTTGGGATGTCTTTAGTTCCATGCCTTAGGAGGAGTACCCTCCAATTTGCATTAATGTTAAAGTGTCACTTATGCGAAAGATCGTGACCTTGGAAGCAGATGAGGAATCCACGGTTGCAGTAATACATTCAAGACCTAACTAAGTGGATGGATTCTTGACAGCTACATTCAAAACCGGGATGAAAGAAGACTCTATCTAATGGTTTGATTGGATTCAAAAGTACATGTAGGAACATCTTACGCTAGGGTTGGGACTCGGCACAAGGACTGAGCCCACCAAATTTTGATTTTGTATAAGATCTCACCAACCCATAAGATTGGGTTATAAAGGGAAAGAATGAGTTAAGCTTCTACACAAAAGGCTCAACATGGCTGACATCTTTATCCACCTTGATGAGGCATCTTACCAAGGATACCCAGAAGAGATCATTTTAAATGGAAAGGCTGCCCCAACCTTTCAGATCTTCACAGATGTTGTTGACTTCCTCAAATTCATACAAGAACCCAACATCAATATGTTAAGATACAATGATGCTCCCAACCATCAACTTTGATTAAGGAAAAACCTCCATGAGAATCACCTACTCTAATTGTACAAATCCCTGTAGAACCCAAGTTAATAGTACCTCACAGTACTCAAAAGTTTTGGTGATAGCAATCAATATGGGATAGTAAAAGTTAATTGAGCACTAAGAATACTTATACTTAGTGTGGGAAAAGCCAAATCTGTACTGAGTACTATATAGTTTAAGTTATCATCACTCAGCTCATGCTGAGTTACAATGTTACTTATCGAAAAGTAATTATTTTTGCGGCGCTGATAATTATCATGACAAGTATGCTACTAACCACGTCGGTGAAGGAATAGAATATCCTTTATTATATTTTAGGAGAAAAAGGGACTGAAATTAAGAAAGATTCATGTGGTCCTCACAACATTAAACTTGGGAGTACAAAGTGTCAAAGATTCCTTATTTGAATCAGAGAATAAGGAATGATCCTATGAACTACGTCACGTATCAAAGATCTCCGCGCACATCTCGCAATGTTATCAAAGTCATCTAACAAAAAAATGCCACGTTGCCTGAAGTGGAAATCTCTCAAAGATCTAGATTGATTAAAGAAAAAAGAGAATTTGGAAATGGAAACAAATCGCACCACAACATTCAATTCTTATTTCTAAAAATCTTGAAATCTCTCTCCAACTAGAAGATTCGAAAGATTAATTGAATTGAGAAATTGAAGTTCTACAATAGCCTCAAAGTTAGCAACGGCTACTTCTCAGAGATCTACAATATAAATAGAAGACTGAAGCAGACGTTCAAATTGGGTGAATCACCTTGAATTTCCTAAGAGCAAAACTTTGCGAAAATCTTCTCTACTTCCAAAGAAATTCCTTAGCAAGCAATCTAGCAAACATATATTGTCTAATCTATTTGTAATAGAGAGAAACTTAGATTAACATTGTAAGGATTCAATGTTTCTATAAGTTGAATTCAGTTCGCATTCTTAGTTATAATCTGAGTGTTAGTTTGGGAAGGGTACCCAAACTGAGTTTGAGTGGTAGTTAGAAAGGAGGAACTTTTTGTAATAGAGTCTACCCACTGTAAAGGCTTCTCTGCCTATTGAAGGAATGAACCACTAGTGGATTAAAGCTCGGAGATGGTATTCGAGGACTGGAGGTAGGCTAGGGGCCGAATCAGGATAAAATCTCAGGTGTAACCATTCTAACTCTAAGCGATTAGCTTCATCAGCTTCTTGCTCATTCATCTCTCTCATACCGGTTATTTGCTCGTTATCTAACTCGCACTAAGTAATCCATACTCAGTTAAAGGTTGAAGATAAGCTATGCTAGCTGAGCTAAGTAGTTTATACGTTTTTATATTGCACTCAGCATGCATATAAAAACCATATTGAGTAAACTTAAATTGAAGAAGGTTTAAAAAGTAACCCAGTTTACACATTCACCCCCCCTGTTGTTGTTATTAGCCAGTTTACGGACCAACAATCCCCAACGAAAGAAAATGTGTAGCCATCACCAACGGATTAGGAATTGCAATAGTTAAAAGATAGATTCATGAACTTATTGACATAATGACCAAATTACTAGAAGAACATCTAGTCACCAAAAAGATTGAAGGTTAATACAATGAGACTATTGAGAAGAAGATGGACTAGGTGACAGAAAAACTCGCCATGCTATTGATTGAAGGGAAAGGAAAGATGGGTGACCTCATGAGTACTAGCATGAATCCAACTTCTGACACAGCTAAAGTTGAAAAGAGTGATGAATGTTATGCTTCGATTTCCAATTCCAATATTTTCAAACTTAATAACATGTACTTAGTAACATGTCTTTTTTATAATAATAACAATGACTTTGCTTATTTGTGTTGTGTTTCTAATAATAATTTCATGCATTCATTTAAGAATACATCTAATATCTTTAGAATTCATGACACAACAATGAAAGAAATGAACTTGGGTATGAATGACGAATCTAAATAATCTATATTTCCAACAATTTAACCCTTAAGTAAGAGAGAGGAAATATCAAAACACTATAATTCCATGTAGCACCTTTTGCATGGTACAACAATGACATGCCTGGAGTTGACATATCCATAGCCGAACACAAGATTCCCACCAACCTCGATATCAAGTTTGTTAAGAAAAAACTATGAAGGTTAAGACTAGAATGGGCTGAGAAATTAAAAGAGGAAATAGCTAAGTAGATTAAGACTAGGTTCTAAAATTTCATTGAATACCATGAATGATTAGCTAAATATTACTAATAGCTAAAAAGGATGGGAAGTTCAAGCATGCGTTGATTTCCATGACCTTAACAAAGCTTCTACCAGAGATGACTTCCCACTACCCCATTTAGACGTGCTTATCGATAGCGGTTGCTAGAGCATCCATGTACTCATTCCTTGATGGATTCTCCGAGTATAACCAAATACTCATTATTGTCATCAATAAGTACAAAACCGCCTTCATAACTGAATGGAGAGTATATTATTATAGAATAATTCCATTAGGGTTAAAGAACAATGGGATAACATACCTACAGTTGAACCACTTTTCTCCATGACATGATCCACAAAAAAGTGGAAGTATATGTTGATGACATACTAGTCAAATCTACGACACCTGGATAACACCCATTTGTGTTAGACCTCACATGCATTAAAATATAACCTCCATCTGAACCTAAAAATGCTCATATTTGATGATACCTTTGGTAAGCTTCTCAGACACATGGTAAGCCAACAAGGGATCATAATGGATTCAGATAAAGTCAAGGTCATCTTCGAAATGCATGTACCCCAAAAAAAGAAGACAATCAAAACTTTCTTTAGAATATTGCACTATGTCGGTCGATTCATAGCTAAATCGATAACTATCTATGAACCCATCTCCAAGTTACTGAAGAAAAAAATAACCTATTCAATGGAAAAAACAATGCCAGGTGGCCTTTGAAAGGGTTATAGTCTATAGAGCCAATCCACCTATTTTAAGGTCTCTAGGTCTAGGAAAGCCCCTCATACTCTACCTAGCCACCAAAGAATCTGTTGTGGGGCCATGCTAGTGCAAGAGCACAACAATAAGTAAGAACATGCCATATACTACCTCAACAAAAAGTTGTTGGACTACAAGACTTGGTACATAATTATCAAGAAAATATGTGCAACTATTGTTTGGCTAACAAAGATACTATACCATTACTTTTCATTGCACCAAATAAAAGTCATCGCCAAGGTAGACCCTAAGAGAAACCTATGCCAAACACCATCCCTTGCCGGAAAGCCATCCAGATGGAAAATCTTACTATCAGAATTCGATATAGAATACATCATGCAAAAAACGATCAAAGGGAGAGCTGTTGTGAGCACGGGATTTTGTACCAGCTCGCGCGTTCTATGATGACGGCTTTTCGGGAAATTTATCCTCGAATCACACGATTTTCGACCATCCGATGATCTTCATATGGGAATCCTCCTCGGACGTTTTTAAATTATTTAT
>CATIWQ010301353.1:0-20321 GCA_949673415.1 Euphorbia schlechtendalii
TCATTAAGCTTTAAAGAAACAACTACCCATTATAGAAGGCATGAACCATCAATAACTGATCATTAATATCCATGCTATCATACATACATACATTAGCTATTGATTCATCACTCACAAACTGCAAGCACCACTCATCACTAGAACACAAAATATCTTCCATTTTTCTTAAAAAAACCAATTTAATTAACCCCACATTATTACTTAATTCTTCTCAAATTACTTTAGAGGAGCTTGATAGTAACATTGCAAGGGTCCCTAATTTCACCCTCGTTACCAAACAAAGGGTTATTCTCAAAAAGAATTGTAATTGACTTTGAAAACTCCTTAAAGAAGTAATCTTGACTCTTAGCCATTTTCTTCACATATACTTTACTCCCGGAAAGAATTGTAATTTTACTACTTTGTCATATGCATATTGATCTGCAGCTAGGATTGTTTTGTTTGTATTCAATATTTCCTTTTGTTTGGAACACGGCATAATTAAAAACTACATGTATTCTACCACATCAATTTTGTTATGCTTGTGTTATATATGCTTATTAATGAGAAACTACTGTATCTTAAGAAGTATTATTGTTTACTTCATTTTATTATTTACTATATAATGTAATTGTGTTTTGGCATAATATTGTTTTGAGAAATGGAATAGAATGGAGTTTTGAGAAATGAATGTGCATTATTGCCCAACCAATCACGCCGTGGCTTGTGTAGATGTTTCAAAACCATTCGGAAAAGCCCAAAATAACCATCCCTAAAAGCCCATTCTACACTAGTGTTGGTTAATGTTGATTGATTTTTTTATTATAGCTAATAATTAGATATTTATAAAGTTAAGTTGGGATTATTGTAATGAAGTATTTATGTATCGTCAACGATTTCGAGATGGATTCACTGTTCGAAATATGAGGTCACTTCTTATTTTATTTCCCTCTCATGAATTCTTTCTTGTAATTTTACTTTGTTTCTGTTTTTCTAGATAACGGGATTTGCATTCTCATCGTTGGACCCAAACTATGTGTGTGTGTGTGTAAGGAGTTGATTATGAGGTTTGCTAACCAGACCTGCTTTTCTTATGTCTTCTGTTTAAGGACATTAATGACATAATTTTTCGTATGATTTTCAGTTGTTTTGTGGAAACTGAGCAAAGATCGAAAAAGTCTTTTCATTTAGAGGGGACTCGAACTGACTTGGCTCCACTAAGGTATTATTTATCCAATCCACGTATACATTAAATGATTTAGCTTCACCAAGTCAATGCAGAGTATTTAAATGCATTATTAGAAATGTCAGATTAGGATTAGGTGATAAAATTGTGAAATTTGATTATTTTTCAGGCCTATCAACTAAATTTTGATACTAGAAAATAACTGTTGCTGGATTGGAGAAGAATTTATCTATATTAATGTACTATGCAGTTTTTATATGATGTGATGAATTGTAGTGAACTTTTTGATATTTTCGATGCGGAACATTTCAAGAGGATCTTAAGAGCTGATGTTCGAATCGTATTAGCACTTCCTTCCACCCATCTAATGTCTAGACAATTTATCAATGGATATCTCGCCTTTATGGATTTGAGCTATGTTCTCTAGAAATATAATTAGTGGAAAACTCATATTCCTAATCTTAAAACTGCTTAGTTCCTATTGCTATTGCTATTGCATAGGATTAATCTTATTTGAGGAAAACTCAAATTTATTGAATATTTCTATTGCATAGGATTAATCTTATTTAAGCCAAAGGCTAAGACTATGACATTAAATGGGAGTGGACACAATAATATTGGAAAAGTGGAACTAATAGATGTGTGGTAAGAATTTTCAAAATCTAGTAACTGAGATAAATGTTAAGATTAAGTCTAAAAATGCATGTTTGTGTCAAGTATGAGATAGATGCTATTGGATATATATAATTAATAGACAGAAGATAAGAAAGATAGCAAGCACATGGGTTTTGACAATAAATTAGTTTGTTTTATTTTTTATGATTGAATGTTCAGGTTGCTTAAGATTACAATAGAAATATTATTTAGCTCAATTTTGGGTGCCATTTGAGCTATATATTTTTATTATTCCTCCGAAAAGTTAGAAAATGCCTTTTGTGGATATAGTTACAACTTAAAAACATAGAAAATGTATAAATGCCAATAAAGTATTGCATTATTCTTATAGCTTTACTTATCATAGTTTTCTAGTATCTTGTTTGGTATATCATATGAGTATATGCCTCTCAAGTCTCAACAAGTGGTATAATGTTAAATTTAAAATGCTTGATAAATAATATTTTCTTTCGTATATGATGTTGTATTAAAATTTAAATATTGACTGATGATTAGTTAATTTGAGGTTTAACAAAAAATGAGATTTATGTGGGTAGAAATTGTGTTTTCATTTCATTTTAAAGATTGGAATTGTGAGTAATTTTTGGTTATATACATATGATAGGTGGTATAATCATTGAATGTGTGAATGATGATGTGAGGAAGAAAATCATCAGTTTCATATCAGATCGGTGATTTATCAAATTAGTGATGGGAGGAAACACTATATACTTTTAGTAGCGTTATTTTTAGTATATATAGTATTATGTATTTTTTAGTTCTCGTTTGAATTTGTATATAATTAAATATTATGCATTATGAATTATATAAAGTAATAAAGTTCAATTTTTGTGAATTATGGCATCAATTGAGTATTTTACAAATGTGTTACAATAAGCGCAAAAAGTGTGTCAAAAGCGACATAAGTGTTTTTAAAAAGTGTTGTGAAAACTTGATATGATGTTGCAAATATGCTAAAAGGGTTATAAAAAAAGTGTTGCGAAAAAACAACAAAAGTGTTATGAAAAAAACTAGACGTTAATGTTGATGACTATGGGTATTTTTTGCAACACAACAGAAGTAGTCGCAAGTACTAAAAAAGTGTTGTGAAAAGTCACTTGTCACAACACAGTTCTTAATGTTGCAACAAAAAAAATTTGTTGCAAAAACAACTTTTCACAAGGGAAGCATCACAAATGACTTTCTTGGCAGAAAAGTGTTACGACAAGTGTTTTTGCAACACTTTTGGCACTTTAGGCAACATTTTTTCGTTGTAGCGACAGACCATCTATGGTTTAGTGTTGCTTGATCCCTTCATTTTTGTTTGACAATTGGACCTCAAATAAACTGTTACAATCATTTTTCCCGGATTTATTCGAGTTATGCAATCTGAAGGCCGCAACAGTTTATGAGGGCTGTTTTGAATTTTTTAGGCCGGACTGTTTTGGGTGACCGTTTTGGCCGAGGAACCTTCGACCAAACTTGAAAGCGAGATGCATCAAGCTATGATCTTGGATTATTGTCTCTAATTCAACCCATTTTGTTTCGGGTTCAGCTGTTGAGGGACAGATCTGCTGGTCCTTTTTACCTCGTTTGGACTGGTTTGTATGGGAGCCGAGAGTGGGATTCGTATTCACAACATCAATCTTCACATCTAGCTTTTATGGAACTAATTGTTGGCCAATGCCAACCTTTGATTTTTTTTGCAAATTTGGCGATGTTGCGTACTTCCTAAATTGTGGTTCTTGGCTTGGACGATTATCCATAGAAGGCTATCAACGAGACAATTCCTATTCAATAGGGGCTATGCTTTGATGCGAGATAGTAGCTATCCATTTTGTCCATTTTAAGAATCAAATGACCATACAAAATTACTATGTGAAAGGAGATACCGTGTCTGGATGGATGCCATCAAACGGCTCAGCTTCTTCAGCAAAGGCTTTCTTTCTTCAATGGCAAACTTACTTTAAAGTTGCTCAAGCTAAGCATTTCGGTTCGACACTTTGGCTAGCTATCACATGGTCAATTTGGACTTCAAGGAACAAGTTCATATTTGAAGATAGACAACTGAATGTGGATCATCTTATCTCATTTATTCACTTATGTTGGTTTTATTTCAAATGTAACAAACAATTAATTAGCTTCTCGGTATCAGATATCATTGAAAACCCAGAGCTAATTCGCTCATGTAACTAATGCTTTTCTCATCTTTATTTTCATTTAATTTAATAAAAGAGGGACGAAAGTTTTGTAAGCGAGCGAGGAAACACACCTAGTTGGGGACCTTGCCCTAAAATTTTCTCACGTTCCAACCTTTTAGCTTTAGGAAAGACACATCGTCTTTCCAGGGTTTTTTTTTAAAATTTCAGAAAGTGATTGTAGGTTTTGAATTGGGGTTTCAAAATTCAACTGGATTATGATATCAAGGTGTCTTATAGTCCAACAAATATGAGGGCTCATTTTTCCTAATAAAGTCCTACAAGTAATCTTAAAGGCAAACTCAACCCCTATAACAATGAGATAACCTAAGGAAGGTAGGCAGTTTTTCCATCTCTTCATCCTACATGCATGATTCTCTAGGCCTTATACTGACTTGAGCATTGGAGAGCCTTTGCCAGAATCCTCGCCAAGGCCCTCTAACCTCGTTGTTATCTCACAGGTCAGCCATCTTTCGATCCAATGACATCATTGGTGTAGTGAGCGTGGATCGAACTAAAAAACCCCTCCCAAATCTAAGAAACTTGCAAAAATTGTCTACATTTCATATAATTAATTTCTCCATTGAAGATGGGTAAAGGAGGCAAAAGAATGAAAAAGGAAGTAAAAGCAAATCCATTTCGGGTTTCAATTATTTTCCTTTATTCAATTGGATTAATTGTGATAGTTTGGGATAATTAAGAAAAAAGAAAAAGAAAGGAGAAAGGAAAAAAAGGAAAAGGAAAGAAAAGAGGCACCATTTTAGGTTCAATTAATTTCCTTCAATAAAAAAAGGAGAATGGAAAAAGAAAATGGAAAGAGATTGATAGCAACATCATCTCTGGTTTTTATTTTTGAAAAACTCCCGGAGCGTCGGTGTAATTCTCCCCGAGCTAAAAGGTTTAGGTGGGAGAAAATTTCGGGACGAAGTCCCCAACTAGGTTGGTTTCCCTGCTTGCCTACAATACTCCCACCTCTCTTTTATTGAATATAATAGTTACAATTCTCAATAAGAGAATGGTAACTTAATTACAAAGTATGAATCTTGGGTTTACAAATAAGTCCGTGGAAGCCAAACAAATGCTACTTCTATTACAATGAAATAAAAACCAACAAAGATTAATACTTGCTATCAAAATATCCCAAGTTTCAAGCTTTCCCTCAAATACCCATTTGTTACGTCGTTTCCAAAGAGACCAACCAAAAATGAACCAAAGGGATGTTACAAAATCACTTGAATTTCCCAGCTAGAAAAGGTCAAGCCAAATATGAAAAATCCCAAGAGCGAATTTGGGATTGGAAGCGGGGTGTCCAACCATTTAAGAGCTTCCATCCAAATGCAAAAGCTTGAGCGGCAACGAAGAAATAAGTGGTCGATCATTTCAACTTCCCTACAAAAGGGACAAACGGGTTCGCCAATAGCAATGTAACCTCTTGAAAAGAGAAAAGCATGAGTAGGTAATCTTCCATGAAAGAGCAACCAACCAAAAAACTTAATTTTCTGTAAAATGCAAATGGACCAAACAACGAAAAAGTCTTGCAAAAAGGGCTGTCCAATAAGTTGATCGATAGAAAATGTGACAGAATGAGGCTGTCAAATACTATTTTGGCAGCCCATCCAACCACACAAATCTCTCATCTTATAATCTGAAGTTTGGCTGCTCTCAGTTGATGTCGGCAGCAATAAAAAGACTTGGCATCCCAATGGTAATAATGGGGCCAGTTCGACTCTATCATTTTTTTCAAATCTATCATTAGAAAGAAAAAGAGGAGACGATGGTTAATGATAAAAAAATGACTTGCTCTACTTGGGTTTCTTCCCCGTAGCCTCCTTTTGCCTTCTTCTTCCTTTTCTGATTGGATTTCCGATTGTTAGCTCTTACTTCTTTTCTTCCATGGATCCTCTTTCGAATGCAACCTTCATCGCTAAACTTTTTGAAGCACAAGTTGTGCAAAAAAACCCTACTTCCATCCCAAAACCTACCGGAGTAGATATGGGTAATCATATGGATAAACCCAAACAATCCTACACGCAGGCAGCAGCTAATCATGATATTCTCTTCACACCAGTATCAAGTTTGGTTATTAAAGAAAAGGGTGGCTTTAAAAGTGTTAAGAACACACAAACGGTTCATGAAAATTGTGTTAAACAATGTAAATTTTCTTTAATCGGAAGACTGGTTTAGGAAAAGGATCCAATCCTCAGAAAGTTGAGGATCTTAAGAAACAATTATCAAGCATCTATGGTTTACAAGGAGAATGGAAACTGGTTTCGATTGGTAGAGGTTTCTTTTATGTTATGCTCAATTCTGGGGTTGAGAAGGAGCTGGTTTGGAGTAAGGGGAGTATTAACTTGAAGCCTGGAATCTTCAGATTGCAGCCTTGGGTTCCTAACTTTGATCCATATGCTCAGAATTCAACCAACGCGTAGGTATGGGTAAAGTTTATGGGATTACCTTGGTAGTATTGGGACCCTAAAACCTTGGCTGAGATTGCAAGTTGTGTTGGGGTACTGCTACGGATTGACAGAGCTACGATTGATGGTGCCTTTGGTCATTACGCTAGGGTTTTAGTAGATGTTGAATTATCATCTACGTTACCCCTAACAATTGGTGTAGAGCGAGAAGGGCATGAGATATGGATTAACCTGCAATATGAAAATCCTCCTGCATTCTGCAAGCTTTGTCAAGCTATTGGTCATGCTGCTTTTGCATGTAGAAGATTTAAGAGTCAATAGGAGAATGGAAAAGCTCAGGATAAAGAGCCTTCAAATGGGTGACTGCATGTTATTTTGAGGAATGTCAAGAAGGAGAAAAAACCTACTGATTCGGAACCAGCTGAGATGACTCAGCCAAACTTTACATTACTTCAACGAAGTCAGCCTAAGCAGAAGAATCTTGAAAAACGATTTAAAGCGGTGATCCCGATGAAGGTTGTCTTTTAAAACATTAAGGATAGTCTTGGACCAAAAAGGAAAAGTAACGCTGATGACTTGGTACATATGGAGAATAATTCATATTCTGGAGACCTCTCGGGTAATATTGATTCGGATAATTTGGAGGGAACTGATTCTGAGGGTGATATGGGATTAGAACTTGGTGTAGATCGTGTTATCTCTCCGGAGGGTATCAACTTGGTTGTTGATCTTTCAGCTGTTAAATCTGTGGTTCCGGGTATTGTTTTAGTAGGAAAATTTGCCCCTATAGACAGTTCTTGGGCAAATATGGCTGATCAAGAGGAAACTTAATGGCAGACGGTCATTTCTAAGAAATGAATAAACATAATTGCTAATGGGGAATCTAGCTCTGTCAACCATCCGGTGAAGGAAAATAACAAATCGCTGACTTTGCGACGGTCTTCTGGTACGTGTTCCCAATGATTTTTCTTTATCAGAACTGTAGGGGGTTTCATAATCAGCAAAACCAGTTATTTATTCGTAACTTAATTGATGTTCATAAACCGAATCTTTTATGTTTTGTGAAACTTATGATAAATTCATCGGACCTTGATAGCTTATTTTGGAGAAGGTTGGGGTTTGATTTAATGGCATCAAATGATAAGAATATTCCAACCATGTGGGTCTTGAAAGTAATTTCTTTTTCTTCGCAAGTTAGTATTGAGTTTCATTCAGATCAAGCTGTTGGTTTGGGAATCTTAGATTATGATTACTTTGTGGGTTTTGTTTATGGGAATAATAATTATACTCAGCGGTAAAGTTTGTATTCTGAGATTGTACAATTTACAATAGATAAAAACTGGGTTTGGATGGGGGATTTTAATGCAGTTCTTGGTGCTAATGAGAAAAGGGGTAGCCCTCCTAATGCGCGCTCTTGCAGAGACTTTCATGAATGCATTAACGTTGCTGAACTGGTGGATGTGGCTACCTTGGGTCCTCTTTTCACATGGTTTATCACAAGACAAGGTTCGGAGAGAGTTGATTCACGGCTTGATCATTGTTTGATTTCTAAGGATTTCGGAAATAATTGTACTTTTCACTGTACTATGTTAGCAAGACACTTTTCGGATCACCATCCCTTGTTATTCTCTTGTGATTTTGAGTCTAATGGCTTCTCTCGCTTCCGATTCCAATCTATGTGGCTAGAACATGCAGACTTACGTAGGCTGGTTTCGGATCACTGGAATTCTTCTTTTCCATCTTTACCTCCTATGTAGTTACTTATCCTTAAGCCAAAATTACTTCGGCCATTGTTGAGAAGATGGAATAAGGAAGTTTTTGGACATTTTGATGATAATATTGCTAAATGTCATACAGCCCTTTCCTTCATTCAAGAGGAGATTGCTTTAAATGGCATCACTAAGGATCGCACCAGGGCTGAGTTTACTGCTCATTCTAATATGGCTTTGTAGCTGAGGTTTAAGGAAATTTATTGTAAGGAGCGGAGTGGTTTACGGTGGCTATCTGAAGGAGATCGCAACACCAATTTCTTCCATTGTTTTGCGAACATCAAGAAATCTAAGGTTGGTATTAAATCACTAATCATTGATGGTTTGGTGGTGACTAATACGGAACTCTTTTTTTATCATATGGTTCAGTATTATAGTGAGATTTTTACTGATGACACTTCGGTTGTGGTGAATAAGAATCTTGTCAACTCTATTATTCCAGCTCTGGTTTCGGATGTAGACAACATTTGGCTTACTGCTCGGCCTTCTTGTGAGGATATCAAAGCTACTGTTTTTGACATGGATGGTTTGAGTGCGCCTGGCCTGGATGGCTTCACAGGAATTTTCTTTCAGAAATTTTGGGACATTGTTAGCTTAGATGTTTATAAAGTGGTACATAACTTCTTCGATTCAGGATTTATGTTACCAAGATTAAACTCTAGCTTCATGGCTCTTTTACCAAAACAGGAGAATGTGATCTATGCTGAGGATTATAGACTGATCATCATGAGTAATTTTATCTTTAAGATTATCACTAAGATCTTAGCAAAATGACTCAGAGTTATCTCATCCCGGATTATATCCTCAAATCAGTTTGGTTTCATTCCTGGACGAAACATCCATAAATGCATTGCTCTAGCTTCAAAAGGCATCAATATGCTGAATAAGGGTTGTTTTGGAGGTACTCTGGCAGTCAAAATCGACATTAGGAAAGCCTTTGATACGGTCTATTGGAATTTTCTTTTTGCAGTCCTTCGATCATTTGGTTTCTCTGAGAGATTTGTTACGTGGATTAAGGGGATTCTTCAATCAGCTCAGATTTCTATCCTGACTCCTCAAGGCCCTCGAGGTTATTTTCATTGCTCCAGAGGTGTATGGTAAGGGGATCCATTGTCCCCTCTTCTTTTTGGAATCATTGAGGATTTCTTGAGTCGTTTACTTACCTCTATGGTTGCCTTAGGCTCTCTCTCCCGAATGAAATATTCCTCTATTTCGTATTTCCCCTCGCATTTATTATATGCTGATGACGTCCTCATTTTTATGGCTGCAAATATGAGGAATATGGAGGTTTTAAAGGATATTTTTGACATGTATGGTAAGAATTCTGGATAGCATGTTAACTAGAATAAATCCAGAAACTTCTTTGGGAACTCGATCACCTCTTCTAGGGCTGCTCATCTTGCTGGGGTTACGGGTATTCTTCGTGGGGACATCCCTTTCACTTACTTAGTGGTTCCGTTGTTAAGAGGCGCCCCTAAAGCCATGCACTTGCTTTCGCTTGCTCATAAGGTTATCCAAAAATTCTCAAGATGGGTTGGGAATTCACTTTCGATGGTGGGGAGGCTACTACTTGTTAGATCGGTAGTTAGTAGCATGCTTTTATACTCGTTCCCTATTTATAAATGGTCTACTTCTCTTATTATTTTGATTAAGCGAGCCATGAGAAATTTTATTTGGTTGGGCTCGGTGGATAGCAGGAAATTGGTAACTGTTCCTTGGTACAAATGTTTGAAGCCACTTACGGAAGGCGGTCTTGGGATTCGAAACCTCTCAGATACAAATTCAGCTATGCTTGTGAAACTAGGTTGGGGTTTAATTGAAAATCACAACTGTTGGGAATAACTGGACTAGCAACTTGAGTATTTGGAGCTTATTTCGGATGGTTTATTCTCAATTACGCTCACATTGTGGTTGGTGCATCGGGCCGAATTCTAAGTTAAACTTTTGGAATGAGGAGTGTATTTTGCCCTCAATTTCTAGTCATTTAAATCTCAGCAGGGCTATCAGGTTAAGGAAACAAGATGTTGTGAGTGAATTTCTTACTCAACAGGGCTGGAAGTCTTTGCCGGGAGAATTACCGAGAGATCTTATTGATCATATCACCAATATTTCAGTCACGGAAGAGGATGGTGATGTCTGTGCTTGGAAACCTTCTTCTAATGGTCTTTTTTCTATCAAATTATTCTATCATTGGCTTAACCCTCCTGGAGTACATGATCCGATTTATAAAAGGATTTGGAACTTGTCCATTACATCTTCACCTTCTTTCATAAGCTGGAGAATTTATTCGGGATATATCGCAACGCATAACACACTCAAGCGAAAATGCTTCAATTTTGCGTCAAGATGCATCCTTTGTCTTGCTGAGGAGGAAACAAAGGATCACTTATTTGTTGGCTGCTGCTTTGCCAAATAATTGTTGGAGTCTTTAAGTTCACTTTGTGGAAGGAGAATTGAAACCTCATTAAATCTTAAAGAGGAAATTAAGCTAATTTTTTCTTTTAATTTCATCTCTCAAATTCATCTTCTTTAGCATGCAGCAATTGTTAATGTCCTCTGGTTAATTTGGAACATGAGAAATGATTGCATCTTTAATGACAAAAGGTCTAACATTCATGGCACTCTTTTTCATCTATGGACAATTATCCGGAAAACGGATAAATTGGGATACGGTACGACTAGAAACTCAACAGTAGAAGCAGACATTCTATTCAATCTTGGCCTTAAAATTAGGCTTCAAGCAGCTCCGCGAATCACAGCAGTCCGTTGGCTACCTCCTTTTGCTGGCTGGATTAAATGTAACACGAATGCCTCTTCCATTGGTTCTCCGGGCGCTTTGGGTTGTGGTGGAGTATTCTAGGATGATAAGGGGAGAGTTTTACACTGTTTTTCTTTCCCCTTTGCCAATTCATTTAGCTTCGTTGCTAAGCTTAAAGCTGCCATTTATGTTATTCAGGTTGCGGTAAGAAAGGGTTGGGATCGCCTTTGGCTCGAAAGCGATTCCACATATGTTGTGTTATTATTAAACTCCCGATGCTTGAACGTTCCATTTTCAGTCTTAATGGAGTGGGATACTTACCTTTGCTCAATCAATAACATCTCTTTTGTTGCGACTCATGTCTTCTGAGAAGGAAATGGTTTTGCCGATGCTATTGCGTCTCATGGAAGGCTTTCAATTTGTTTATCTAGATGGGATACCTTCCCTGATTTTTGTGCTAGTTTTTTTCCTCATGATGCAATGGGGTGTCTTAACTATCGTTTTCATTAGCGTTTTGTTTCTTTCTTTCTCGGGGGTAAAGCTTGTGTTACTCCCTTACGCTTGTATTTTTCTTTTATATTTAATAATTAATTTAGGGGGGTTTTGAGGAGTGGGGAAGGGCACCATCCCCCCATGGTGTAGGTCTCCAGTTTCGCCCTTTGGGTGGTGTTATATAAGTGATGGCTCACTGAGGGATGAACGTCACCCTTGCTCTTCTTTTCACATCCCTAATCTTATTCAAAAAAAGAAAAAGAATTGTCACCGCTAATCGAATCCAGGTTCGAAGTTGGTAGCAGCGTTCTCGATGTGATAGGTGAAGGTTCCTCTTCTAAAAGGGATGCTCGAATGGTGTGGAGTCAAAGATAGCCGAGCAACCAAAGAGAGTTGAACACCGCTTATTGTTACATAGGGAATAAAGGTCTGGGAAGAGGTGTTGTAATGATTTATCTGTCGTCCAATTGTCGTGCCAATAAGAAAATGAAGTTCCATTACCAATCTCCACATGAGAATTCGCTAAAAACAGTTCCAATTTCACATTGTCATGTGTATAACATGCAACAATTGCCTTCCAAATGGGTGACTATACACGGCTGTCCACATTTATTAAATCCGCCCAAGATGCAAATCCATAACTAAAGACACAAATGGAATACCAAAGTGAGTCCCGATAGGCCATTATAATTTCAAATCCACTTGAATAAGAGGTCGGAATTTATTAAGGAAAAGTCTCTAATATTCAATCCTCCGAGCCGTTAAGGTAAATTGATGGTTGCCCAACTAATCTTGCAAATCACCGTTAAATCCAAATCACCTCGCCATAAAAAATTCCTTATTAGTTTGGACAAAGTAACATTAACGGAAGATGGTATCTTGTGTAAAGACATAAGATATATTGGAAGGGTGGATAGTACCGATCTGATTAAAATTTGGTGACCTGCGTACAAAAGACAACGACCCTTCCAATTTGCAAGACGTTTATTGAATTTGGCCACTAAAGGATCCCGACATGCTAATGCCAACCGATTGACACAAAGAGGAGTGCTAAGGTAAGTGATCGGGAATTTTTCAATTTGACATCCCAACAGTGAAGCACCTGATTGAAGAAAAGCATCCGAGCAATGAATGCCAAGTAATATGCTCTTGGGGAAATTAATTCGTAATCCGAAAATAAGCTTAAAGCATTTGAGTATGTGAATGAAACTCTGGAGCGCCACTAAGTCTGGAGCTAAGAAACAAAGCGTATCATCTGCAAATTGGAGAAGAGACACATTAGGGATAGAATCCTCCTTTGTAAAACCTGGTAGAATGCCCGTGCTAATACTCGCATCAATCATCTGCTTTAAACCTTCCGTTGCCAAAACAAAAGTAAAAGGTGAAAGCGGATTACCTTGCTTGACACCTTTACGAATCTTGATCGGAGTTGATGGCGATCCATTAACAAGAATAGAAGTCGATCATGATTTCTGACAGTTACAAAGCCATGATATCCATTTCTTATGAAAACCTATTCGAACCAAAACCGTATCAATATAATCCCAAGAAACACTATTGAAAGCCTTATGAAAATCCAACTTCAGAACCATACATGAGCTGCGACGAGAATGAAATATATTTACGATTTCTGAAGCTAGAAATGAGCAATCATGAATGCTATGACCTTTGACAAACGCATATTGGTTGTCTGAATTTAGTGCAGTACGACCAACTGAAGTCTTGAAGCTAATAATTTGGCAACAATTTTATAAATTCCATGAATGAACGTGATCGGCCTGAAATTGCTAAGGCAAGCCGCCATAGCAACTTTCAGAATAAGAATCATAAGCGAGGTCATAATGGAACTTGGTAGCCGAGAAGAGAAGTGGAAATCATTGACAAGATGCATAATTCCATATTTTAAGTCATCCAAAACCACTTGTAAAAACCAAAATTAAATCCATCCGGACCTGGTGCTTTGTTCTCACCACAATCCCAAATTGCATTCCAAACATCATCAATAAAAAAGGGGCTGTTAATAAATCGATTTGTTCCTCCAAAACATGATTGATATTTAGTCCTCCTAGTGAGAAAGGAACCTTGGGGGCAAGCAAAAATGTTCCCAAAATAATCTTGAATTACCGAGGTGATACCCGCCACATACGAAATCAACGACCCATTAACTTCTAGTTGAAGAATCTTATTATTATGATGATGAGCTGACGCCAACCGATGAAAATAATAGGTGTTGTTTTCCCCCAAAAGAGTCCATGCTACCCGGGATTGTTGATGCTACAAATTCTCAAGATTATTCCGAAGAAGGAGAAGAGTATTCATCTCTGCGGCAAGTTGCATTGAGATGGAAGCCATAAGAGGGCATTCAATATCAATTGATGTAAGATTTAACACAATCAATTCTTGATCCTGAATCCTCTTCAAGCTAACCAAAGATAGAATCATGCCATTGTCTAATTGAATTACTCAAAAGATGAAGTTTGTGAGAAATGTCATAACTGCTTTGATTAGCAAGAATATCAGCCCACTCACGCTTAATAAAAGGTAGAAAACTAGGCTCATCCCACCATAAATTAAGTGATTGAAATGGTTTCAGTCCTCTACAAAAGCTCGGTCTTGATTTAAATGAGATAGCTAAGTGATCTGAAAGGCAATTATCAAGAGTCGAGATAAACATCGAAGGCCACAAATCTAGGAGTTTAGAAGAGACTAAAACATGGTCTATACGTGAATGGGCTATGCTATTATGCCATGTGTAATTACAGCTATGAAGAGGAAGGTCATGAACCTGAGATTCACAGATAAAATCTTGGAAATAACCCATGCTAGGTAGCACTCTCACGCTAGACCTCTCCAACACTGACAAAACCTCGTTGAAATCACCACAAATAAACACATTATTGTACTCCCTAACACACGGCAGCTACTCCAACCACATGGCATTCTGATCCTCACTGTTCGTAGAGCCGTAGATTGTAACTAAATGAAGAGATGAACGAGGAAGCTTAATACAGAGAAGAACCCATGTAGTTATTGGATGAATTACAATAGATCGGACAGAAGATGAGTTCCAAGTCATCAAGATGCCACCCGACAGCCCATGCGATGGAATAATAAAAGAATTGAAAATTATTATGCCCATAGATAGACTTAATCACTAATTCCGGAGTGGATCTTGCTTTGCTTGCATAACATAGACCGAAGAAAATCTTGATTAGATTTATTTCCAAGTCCACCTCTACAATTCTAACAAACAAGATTAAAAGACATAACAAAATTAAAGAACCAAGTAATACCAAAAACTGCATCCATTATGTAGCGGAGATAAAATCCATGGCATTCAAAATACCATCTCTGTGTCTCTCCTTGAATAATCCCAACTTGGATCCAAAATCAAAATTCGTCGCTTTTTCATTGGTAGATTTATCACGAGAAAGGAGGATAACTCTATTCATGTTACTAATTTCAAGCCCTGATGAAGATCCATCACTAGATCGAGATACCGCCACCATAGCTACACTACTGTCAATCGGATTACATGGAACCGACAGCAGCTAAGAAGGCCTTTCTGAAGGGGAGGAAACATGTAAACCTACTTCAACATTCCAGTGACTAAAAGAAGATGATGAAGCATTCAGGTCTAGGACTAATTGCTTGACAGAATTTCACCAAAATCGGGAAAATAGCATCTCATTTACGTAAGTTGATTTTTCGATCACAATAATCCAAGGGGGAGAACATGAGATAGGAGATGACATCTAATCTGTCAAGTGATATAAAATCAAAGTCAAAATGAATTATTTTCCCAATTAAACCCCCTAAATGCGAAAGTAGATCCTTTGTAATCAACCACGGTGGCAAACCTAGAAAGTTTGCATAAACCAAACATTTGGATGGCTTGTAATCCATGTCAGAATTCACAACATCAAAAAATAAGTCCTTTAGAAAAAGCCAATCGTTCTCAATGAATGCCAGAAGAGCAACTTTCGAATGGAAAGTAATAACTACATGCTCACCGCCTAATGGTGCAACAAATTTCGTAGCAATGCTTGGGTCCTTGATAGTCTTAGATAGTCTAGGGATAATCGAAATATCTTTAACTCTCGCAATACACGAAACTGATGTCCAATCCGCAGCCGCGAAACTATTATCAACCAAAACATCAACTTTTTTCCCCTTGGAAGATACAACTCAGCATAGGAGCGGCTGCCTCTAGTAGATTCTCGAAATCTATCACTGGATTTAGTTTTCCTCACGATATGGATAGGAAGCTGGCAGCTGTGTGTAGGTAGGGCTAGAGTTTTGTGATCATATTTTACCTTAAAGGCTCGAAGGCGAATTGCACTAATAAATACAGAGTTTAGGTGGTATAAAACTTCATGGAAAGACAGCGAACTATCGTTCGAAAGGAAACAAAAATTGAGGTTTCTAGCGTTATGTTTCCAGGCAACGTAAACGGAGCCATGAATGCCATATTTCATGAAAACTCTACGAAGGGCTGAAGCATCATAAGAGCTAGGATAGTTTTCAAAGTAGATTTTGGTTTTGGTTGAGGGAACATGGGAGCTAGGGTTAGGACGGTAGTCGAATGGGAGTTTGGTTGCCGGTGATGGGAGGGGGGGAGGTAGGCGGTGGTTAGGGTTTGGTTGAGGCATCAGCACAGTGGCTAGGGTCTGTTGTAAGATGCTTCATCTTTTGTTTTTTTTAAAGCTTCAGCGAAGCAAAGGCCGAGCCATGTCTTTGATGCTTCCAAGCACGGCCGTGAAAGCTCATACACAATGCATGCCGAGCAGATCCTTTAGCTCCTCCAAAGTTTGGCAAGGACAGCTTCGGCGAAGCAAAGACCGGGCCCTACCTCTGGCACAGCATATGTCGAGCCATACCTTTGGGTGCCTCCAAACTCAAAGCCCTGGCACAGCAGATGCTGAGCCATACCTCTAGATGCTTCCAAACTAAAGCATAGCAGATGGCCTTGTAAAGTTCAGCCCCATTCTAGCTCTGATTCTTGGCACAAGTGGTGACTCGCAAGGGTTCCTGGCCAAAACAATTTAGGCTCAACTCTATCGGTCACGGCACGACCTAAAATGCTCAGGCCTTTTCAGAAGAGCACTAGGGCCGAAGGTTTCATGAGATTGGCTCCTCTACAAGCTCCAGCCCTAGCATGAAGAGCTGTGGTTTTTGTACATTCATCTTCCACAACTCTAGTTTGGCTCCATTATGACTTCGGCGACTTTGACACCACTCAGCTTCGACTAAATATCACGTCTTCGGCGTGGTGAGATCTCCACTACTAATTTGGAGCCACTAACCAACTTGGCGCTAGTTACTACAGTGTTTGTGCGACCTCCTCACAAATCCGGCCACTGCAGCTCTGAAAAATGCAAAGTTTTTTTGTGTGCAAAAAGCGATCTAGCATATTTACAAAATGGTCAATGGACGGAATGAAAACTGAAGTTTTAGAAACCATCGGTGATCTGAATATCGAAGAATGGTTCATCTCCTTCGATTCAATTTGGTCATCAAAAAGGCAAGTAAAATAATCTCGAGTCCTGATTTTGTTTAGGCATCATTGGCACAGTTTATTTGAAGAAACCTTCAACGTGATTTTACTTGATTGAGCATTCATCTTGAGCTGCTCGAGTACTTTTACTTATACATCCAATCTCTTTGCTTAATTAAGTCCCGTAGATAATTGCATCATATTTAATTTTTGCCGGTCAATATTGTTCAATTCATTGCATCAGAGGGTTATCACTACTGACCACATATGGTTCCTAGCTAAATGAGCTCTGGAATTTTCGCTAATTTCGCTTGATTTGTGAATTTAATTGGAGGGATGTATTAGGGCATAAATATATGTCCCCATACATGTTATATAACTTCACATAAATGGTATATAGGAGACCACATCAGCTGTGCTAAATAGCACATGCTTTTAGTTGGAAAATTGCATACTCGTCATTTCTTATAAGCCTAGCGTGAGAGATAAATAAATCCCCTTGGTATATAATATTGTTATAAGCCTGATGCTAGAGATCACTAAATCTCCTCAATAAACATTATCATTATAAGCCCGACGTGAGAGATAACTAAATCCTCTCAGTAACTAATATTGATATAAGCCCGATGCGGGAATCCCCCCGACAAACCTTATCATTTGAAGACCGAAATGAGAGATGACTAAATCCCCTTGGTAAATGTTATCATTATAAGCTTGACATGAGAGAATTAAATCCCCTAGGTATCTAATATTATTATAAGTTCAAAGTGAGAGATTAATAGAATCCCATCGGCACGTATTATCATCCAAAGACCGAAATGAGCGACATAGCACAAAGTCCCCTCCCTTAAAACACAAAGTGAGCAATCTCATCATTTCTTACAATACGTACCTTAAAACACAAAGTGAGCAATCTCATCATTTCTTACAATACGTAACTTAAAGTTGAGGAATTTACAAAAAATTCCCCCGGCCCATGCTATTAAACTTTGGCTCTAAGGAGCCTCTTCACCTGAAGAGGGCAGACTCACACACATGGTAATATAAGAAGAATATCTTTATTTGTAACAAAAAACAACTCAAAGGAAGATCGTTTAACCTCGACACGTTATCATTTTAAAACCGAAGCGAGAGATTAATAAATCTCCTTGGCACCCATTATGCAAAATCGAAGTAAGATTAATAGATCCCTCCGACACTGATTATATAACAAGTATTATCGAAAATACACAGGTAATCATTATCATTATATGACCGATGTGAGAGATTAACAAAACCCCCTCAGCAAGCATCATCATTTGAAGACTAGAGTGAGTGATAGTACATAAAATCCCCTAGGCACCTTCAAATCTAAAAGTGACCAAGCTCGAAATATCTTACAAGAACTGACATGAGTGATTTGAACTAAATCCCCTTGGTATTTACTATTGTTATAAGCCCGATGCGAGAGATTACTAAATCCCATCAGCAAATGTTATCATTTTAAGCCCGATGTGAGAGATAACTAAATCCCCTCGGCACCTAATATTATTGTAAGCTTGATGCTTGCAATTTGAATAAAATTCCTTCGATCCACAACATCATACTTCGGCTCTAAAGAGCCTCTTAACTCGAAGAGGGGAGACTCCCTCACACATGGTGACAAAAGAAGAATATTTCATTTTGATGACTTTATTATTTCTTAAGGCTCTCATTCTCAGAAGTGTTGAACTTACAACCATCAATCAGAAACAAAAGAAAGAAGTTCGACCACCTCTTCCTAAAAAATTGGGAAAAAGAGCTTGGTTCGACCCTCAAGTTAAAATAAGAATCTCGGGTTCAGCCACCTCTTCCATTTGAGAGAAGAAAAGGTCACTTGATCCTCTAATATGAAAAATAAGCAACCCTAAGAGAAGAGCTCGGCCTTGCCTCCAAGGTAGAACCTCGACCACCTCTTCCTATAAGAGAAGAGATTGGTCTTGCCTCCAAGGTAGAATCTCGACCACCTCTTACCATAAGAGAAGAGCTCGGCCTCGCCTCCAAGAGTTAGAGCCTTGACTATCTCTTCCCATAAAAGAAGGGCTCGGCCTCACCTCAAAGTTGGAGTCCCGACCACCTCTTCCCATAAGAGAGGAGCTCGACCTAGCCACTAAGTTCATGCAGAGCCTCGACCACCACTTTCCATAAGAGAAGAGCTCGGCCTCACCATTAAATTCGTGTAACCAAAATTACTCACCAAGCTGAAAAGACAAAGACACGTGTCAACCATCCAAGCATCATTTGCTCACCAAGCTAAAGTAAGTGACACACGACAAATAGATTGGTTATTTGAAGAATTCTCTACTGCATCAGTATGCAGTTTTGCATTATATATATACTTAGGGTTTGTACATAAAAATTACTATAGTTCCCAAATATATATTTACACATAATGACATAATATGATTATATAACTATCATTCCCCTGCAAGTTGAGCTGGGGTGGCAGTCACAGCCAACTTGTCTCGTAGAACTGCAAATTGAGAGTGTGATAGTGGCTTGGTGAAGATATCCGCGACTTGGTCTTCTGTAGAAATGTAGCAAACAATAAGTTGTTTGTTTGAGACAAGTTCATGAACAAAATGAAAATCTAGCTCCAGGTGCTTAGTCCGGTTATGGAATACCAGATTCACAGTTAGGTATGTGGAGCTCAAGTTGTCACACCAAAAGATTGGAGTCGCTGTCAATGGAAAGCGAATATCTATAAGAAGTAGTCTAAGCCAAGCCAATTCGGATGTGGCCGTCGTGAGTGCTCTGTACTCGGCCTCAGTAGATGAACGTGATACAGTCTTTTATTTTCGAGCCACCCAAGAAATTAAGTTTATCCCATGGTAAACCGCAAAACCAGAGACTGAGCGATGATCATCAGGGTCTCCCACCCAATCGGAGTCGGAAAAGGCACTAAGTGAGATAGTAGGTTGCCGTGTGAACCAAAGGCCATGAGATGAAGTAGATTGAATGTAACGAAGAATCCGCTTTAGTGCTTGCCAATGAAGTTCTGTTGGGCTATGCATGAATTGAGCCACTTTGTGTACTGAGAAGGCCAGATCCGGTCGAGTAATCGTTAAATACTGGAGTCTTCCCACTAAAATCCGATACAGTGTAACATCTGAGAACGGCGTACCGCCCTTAGCTTAAAGTCTCATGGCCGGACTCACAGGCGTGGAAATGCCTTTGGAATTGAACATATTTGCTTGCTTCAGAATATCCTAAGCATATTTTTGTTAGTTGAGAACCAAATCACCATTCCTTCTAATTAGTTCAATGCCAATGAAATATTTAGCCGGGCCTAAATTCTTGATTGCAAAACGTGATTGTAAGAACCAAATTGAATCAGATTCAACCTTCGAATCATT
>CATIWQ010301507.1:0-10146 GCA_949673415.1 Euphorbia schlechtendalii
ATCCTTCATTTTTCTTCTCTGTGTCTTTATATATTTCTTCTAAAATCTTTCTAAATTCTTTATTTTAGGATCTAGATTATCAGGTATATATAAGTCTTTAGGTATTAATCCGACTTTAGTATTTATTTCTTCTAATTTTAATAAATTTTCTCTGAAAAATTTATTAGTATGAAGTATTATATTTTTAATATCGTCTAACTTTCTATTTATTTCTAATAGTTGTATTGAATTATTAGACTGTATTTCTTGAGTCTGAATAACTCTGTCTAATTTATTATGTACTGCTTCTAGTATTTTTTCGTTTATATATCTCTCAGCTTTTATTTCTAAATTAAAGTCTTGTATATGGTTTCTAATAAATTCTATTTGATCGTCTAAGTCAACAAATCATATAGTTCCAAGAGCTATAAGATTATTAAGTTGACTAGATTGTATTTTATCTTGTTTAGTTGTAAATTGAGCACTGTCTACTAATCCGTCAGGATTATCTTATTTATAAGTTCTAGTGACTTCTTTGGCTTTGTTGTATAGTATTATCTGCTTATTGTTCATTCACCAATAAAAGTCTTTTTAAATTCTGATATTTGTTTCTGAATTTGGTCTATTTTTTCTTTAATTTCTTTCCTTAATTCTTCTAATATTTTCGGAGTCTGCCTTTCAAATTGTTCTGGAAGTATAAGCAATTCTCTGATTTCTTTTTTATTAGGAAATTTATCAGACTTATTCAAAGTCTTTTCAACTCTAGTTTTAAGAGTTTCCACTTGAGTCTTTAAATATTCTTGATTATTTATAACCTGAGTATTGTTAATTGTCTGTAGTAATTCAATTATAATTGTATTAGTCTTATGTAGATTTTCTGATAAATTTATAATTATACCAACTATTGTATTCAATTGATGTGCAAGAGTATTCTCTTCGGTATTATGGTATATATGTCGGTATATTTTATTAAAATTACATAAATAATAATGATATTTATCATCATCATCATTTTTATTATTATTATTATATCATATAATCATCTTTAAACTATATAGTTATTTTTATTTTTTTTTTACTTTCTTATCATTATTACTGTGACTTTAAATATATTTGTTTTGCATACCTTTGTCCAAATGAACTTAGCAAGTGCACTATATCGTGTTTAGTAGTATGGGGCAATATCAAGTATCATTCCCGCGAAGAGTAATGAAATTAATTAATTTTATAGGCTATTTAGTAGGTTAGAGAGTTTTAATATATTACAAGGTGTGAGATAGACAGATAAAATAAGGGTTACTGTAAAGTAAAAGAGACAGAGACAATGTTTTCACAGAATGCAGAATAGAATAAAAAAATACTCTAAAATAACAATAATAAAGACACAAGTTTTATCAGGTCATTAAGCGGTGTCAATGGTGTTTCCCCTCATCAATTCCAACATGTTTAGGTCCCTAGATCTAAAGTGTCTTACCTGCTTATCTTGTAACTAAGCACGGCATGCTATCCTGCCTCTTAGTACTTTAAGGTTTTCACCCCATGAGTTTTCATTTACAAATTAGATCTTAAGCAGTTAGTTCAGATAAACATCTGGAATTAACTCCATAACCTTTAGCAAAAGTTTAGTATTCTTTCGATGCGTGTAAACTTAGGTGATTATTAAGAGGCCTAAGATTGCTAGTTACCTTTCGATTCCTAGCACCCCAATCCAACACGGGCTAGCTAGACCCATGAGACATTAATAAAAATTATAGTCAATCTAATTAAAGATGCATGTTGGTTTAAAGGAGGTTCTACACCACAAGACAAGCCGCTGACAGAGCCTAGCAAGCTTGCTGGGAAACTACTTGCTACTCATGTTAATATAAATAACGAAATTAATTTGATGCATAAAAGAAGTAGATAATACTAGTAGATTAAATAATAAACGAAACCAAAGCATAAAGCACCTACAAATAAGAGTCTAAGCTACTTTCCAAACCAAAATAAAGGCTTATATATACTAGTTCAAAAACCTTAAGCAAGTTGTCAAATTGTTCACAATAACACAAAAACTAATGGCCTTTAGATCACTCTTGGTGTCCAAGAAAACCATTCATTCATATTTCCCTTCAAGTTGTGCCTCAACAAAGATCCAATCATAGAAAGACACGTCACCAGCCTTAGTAAAAAAATGTTTTGTTACAATTTTTTTTGTAAATGTTTGATGTAATATATTTTTGATAACAAATATACATATATATAAAGTATTAATAATTTATGATAATTTGTATAAGCATATTTCATGGAGCAAACCCGAACCTAGCCCAACCCAACTCGAGCCCAGCTCAGTCCGAGTATGAAAATAGTATAAGTGGGTTGGGACAGGTTTTGGATGATCATTTGGAGATAAAATCTAGGTTGGCCCGGTCCAAGCCCATCCCGACCGGCCCAAAAATAGGTCTAGGTCCAAAAAGATCAGTTGTTACTTGAACTTTCAAAAGTTCCAGGTATCCTTTGATCTTGTAAAAATGCATTAATTTACCCTCTCAATGTCATGTGTCAACTTCTAAAGAGACGTTAGAAAAATGACATTATTAAAAAATTAAATCAACCAAGAACTAATAATTAGAGGTAAAGTAACACATTTAAAAACAAATTCGGGAAATAAATGGATCAACAAGCTGTGGATTGAAATATTCATTAGGTCTAGTTTTTATATTGCTATTTGCCCTTCATCGTTAGAAACAAATTCACCGTACCACCTTAAAACAAAAAAAATCTTATTCCAACCTTTACTCTCTTCTTGTCTATCTATTTTCTCCCCTTTTCCTCCCCGCGTTTTATGTCTGAAAATTAGAGTGCCCCATTTTGAAAACACATTGAAAGAAAAAGGGAACCCATTTCCTCACCCGATCTGAACGTCACCTTGAATAATGGCGGCATACAGAGCGGAAGATGATTACGACTATCTCTTCAAGTTGGTTCTAATCGGAGATTCTGGAGTTGGGAAATCGAATCTTCTCTCTCGATTTACTCGAAACGAGTTCAGTCTCGAATCCAAATCCACTATAGGAGTTGAATTCGCTACACGCAGCATCCACGTCGATGACAAGATCGTCAAGGCCCAGATTTGGGATACTGCTGGCCAAGAAAGGTTCGTTTCTTCTTCCTTTCACTTCCTTTTATCCCTTAAACTGTTCTCTTCTCTATGTTCAGTAGTTTAGGAGTTTTAGATCTGAAATCTCATATTTTAGCTCCGATTAGAATCTGCATAGGTGATTATGATCTGTTGGAGTTAAGTAATTCAAAATCGATCTGAAATTGGGCGATTTCATTTCGAGTTTTTTTCAGGGGATTTTTCGTGTGTTTCTGGTTGGCGTGGTGGCTATTAGAAATTCTAAAAGTTCAATTGATATTGTTGAAGTGAGATATTGTTGAAGTGAGATCTGTTTTGTTTTGTATTTTGTATCAGTATGAACTTGTTGTAGATGACTGTTCTGATGTAGTAGCTGGTATATTTTGGAATTATTAGAATCCAAATGGAGATCCGTAGTGCAGTGGTTTCCTCTATCACAAACTTATTAGCTTGAGCACATTTATCTTTGTTTTATATCGGTAGTGAGGATTTGGTTAAGCTTTGGAGCTGTTCAGCTGTAGTGTTTTATACAGATCAGTAGACAAGCTGAAGTTAATATCTTATTGATGGTATTTGGCAAGTATTTTAGTAAAGTTAATGATGCAATTTCCAATGTTGTTTTTCTTCCTCATTGTTGTGAGTTCAAACTCAGGTCAATTGCATTAGGCTTACTGCTTTTTCTCTTTCCCTTTTCCTCCTCATATTTTGTGTTACATATTGAATTAAAGGAGTGGCATTGGTACATCAGAATCCGAGTCGTATTGTTTCTTTGATTATCTCAAGTGTCTCAGATTCTTATGTATTTATGAATGTTAATATTTGTAACGCCAGCTACTGAAATAACAAATAATATAAAATGAGCCAGAAATGTATACATGTTTTTCAAGAATTCGCAAATCGTAGGATATCAACTTCTATTAAGTGTGAAGTAAACATGATATTAGGGAGTTTGGTTCCTTGGTGTATATGTAGTCGTAACATTGTGTTAGATTTGGAATCCGTTATTAACACATTGACTGAATGGAGATAAATGGTTGTTCCATAAGACCTTAAGTGTAAAGTGTCTATAAACTTCGTAATTGGATGCAGTTGGTAATGCTTTGCAGTGTTTTTAAAAGCGATAGGTGCTATCTAGGCTCTAAGACCCTAACTTGAATAATTATCTAGGAGCCACGGGAGGCGCTTGTCCGACCGAAGCGAGGCTTTATTTATAAATAAATAGCATACAAATTGTACATAATAGCATCTAAATAGCCCATGGGGGTATATAATAATCAAGAACACAACCATATAATTAAAAGTTGATTAAAGAAATAGTATATAGAGGACAATTTTAGATCACTTACTTTTAAAAGTTTCGAGTATTTCTATAGTAGAGAACACATGTTAATAACTCACATTGACAAAGACCTGCATCTCTACGTACTCAAACATATTTATTAAAGTTATGGTTTTTAATTATAATTACATTTCAATATATATAATTGCATGCATGTATGAATAATTTAGTATATAGATGTTGTCAACATTATATACATGTGTAAATAATTTATTTCACTTCAAAGAAAACATAAACAATAAATAAGAAGGGGCATGAAAAGTAGTGTGTAGTTAATTGCTTATCTCTTAGAGCTGCATGTGAAGGAGTTGATATTGGAGGCCTTGTTGGAGGCCTTGTGCAATTGTGCTTAGTTTGATATCTGAAAGTTTCCACTCCTTTTGTTTTATTAATCTTTTAGCCCTTCTATTATAACTTATACCTTACATTCAGTACTCTCAACTAATTCATCGCTTCTAATTATCTGATAGTATTCTTTTTTCTTCTAACTATGAATACTCCAAAGCGTATCTCTAATAAAAACTTCACTATATTTTGTGGCTAAAACCTCGTTTATTTCTCCAATATCACTCTAATAAAAACCTCATTTATTTCTCCAATATTTTTCCATACAAGGAAGAGATTTATAAATGCTTTGTACCATTTTTTTTAATGATCCTTAAAATGGTCTGCAATATTGACCTCAATAGGTGTTTCCTCATTATTCTCCAATCATAGTCTTATTCGTGAAAGCATGACAGTGATTGGTAGTTTTGCGATTTTTCTCAGGTATCGAGCAATCACGAGTGCATACTACCGAGGAGCAGTCGGTGCATTGCTAGTGTATGATGTAACAAGGCATGTTACGTTTGAAAACGTGGAGAGATGGTTGAAGGAGCTAAGAGACCACACCGATGCCAATATCGTGATAATGCTAGTGGGGAACAAGGCCGATTTACGCCATTTGCGTGCTGTTTCCACTGAAGACGCTCAGGCTTTCGCGGAGAAGGAGAAAACTTACTTCATGGAAACATCTGCGCTGGAATCTATGAATGTCGAGAATGCGTTCACCGAGGTGCTGACTCAGATATACCATGTGGTTTGCAGGAAAGCCCTTGATATAGGCGACGACCCGGCTGCTGTTCCTAAAGGGCAGAACATCAATGTTAAGGATGATGTTTCGGCGGTTAAGAAAGTTGGTTGTTGTTCTGTTTAAAACAACTAGATTGGGGTGGAAAAGGGTTCTGGAATGGCCAACTTGTTAAGAATACTTTTGCAATCATTTGTATGGATGTTAAAGCTTACTATGACATCTGTCTGCATTTTTAATTTGATTTCAGTTATTTTATAGTCACTCGAGAATTGTTTTATTTTTTTAGTTGATGTAACTTATGTTGTATTTTTTGTTGCTTTAAGCATAAAAGGATTTCAGAAAGTTTAGTTATTGAACTTTATTGAGCAATTTTTTAGGCTACTTTTTTCGGTGATGATTCTGATGCAAAATACATATGCTTGTGAGCGGGGCAGTCTCTTTCAACAGCGGCGCATGAAATTATATTTTTCAAGAGCGGGGCATGAAAATATTTATACGACGTATTTTTCACAAAAAAAAGTTCTTATTTCCTTTTAGGAAAAAAATGTGAATATATTGAGAAATATACATAAATAATATATAAGAAAAGTCATTTTTTATTATAAATAAAAAATAAATATAAAACAAAGTTAATACCTCATTTGATAAAAAAAATAAATTCACCGGAAATTGTGGTAACAAAATGAGATTTTTATATTGAAAAAATAAAAATTTTATGTTTTGATATGTTAGCTATTATTTTATTCAAAATTTTGAGAATTATGTTACATGCATTAATTTTGTCATTATGATGACATAGTAAATTGATATCTGTAAGCAAAGTAATGGCAAGACTTAGGATTTTTCCATGAAAATCCAAGCAAAGTTTTCCCTTATTTTGGGAAAATCGGTTTTCACTTGCAAGCTCACTTACACATTTTAAAGCAGCTCCAATCAGCTATTTACCCCAAATGAATGTGGGGTATGAAGATAATGAATAAATTACATGAGCTAGGAGCCAATTACCCTCAGTTACCTTTTTGTTTGTCCATGATGATTTGAGAGCTGGTACGAAATCGAATTTGTCGAGAAAGAAAATTGAGATCAATGGAAAATAGGTTTAACACAAGTCATGGCTATGACATTGGATTAAATGTTGGTTCTAGTGTAGACCAGGTTGTTTTTTTTTTGAGAATGATCAAGTTTAAATTGAAGTTTATGGATAAAACTTGATTTAAATCGATATAGGAACGTAAATAAACAAGTTTGGATGAGTTTTTACCTTGAACTGGGAGGGTTTGGATGTGCTTAGAAGCTGAAATTCAAGAGCAAAGTTGACTTTCCGAATCCTTGAAATGGAGCATATAGGTAATTAACCAGCAGACTAATTACCCTAGTGAAGCAGATCTCCTAAAATCCGGGGAAGCTAGGGTTTAGGGCCTAGATAAATAATTAGCTTGCGAGTTAATCAAACTTAAAAATTTCCCGCAGCGGGGTTTGTGAGTACACATTAGCATTTGGATAGGTAATTAGCTGACAGGCTAAGCTAATTACCTATTTGACCAAATTTTGACATTTTATCATTTGGTCCGAATTAAGAAATAGAGCTTTCCCTGAGATGTGAATTTTTGAATTTTGGATAAAGAGAATGACAATTCGGCTTTGTTTGGCTTTCGTCTAATCACTAATTTGAAACATGTATGAATCCTCATAAGGCCGAGTGAACCGTGCTATTAGTTTGCCCCTCGCATACATAAATTTCGAAATAGAAATTTGTCGGTCCACTTTAGCTTAAATAATTGAGCAGAGGCGGGGTGAATGCGATATGCCTGGTTACTTTAAAGATTTTAAAGATTAATTCCAAGTTGTTTTAAGATGTGTGTGCTGAGTGGAATATGCTGAGTGCACTTTGGTCTAAAAAGTGTAAATTACTCAGCTTCACTGATTTAGTTTACCTTCAATCTGTGCTGAGTAAACTACTCAGCTTGGACTGGTTTTCAAGTAGATAGAATAAAACAGAGAGTTGATAAATGAGAAAAACACTATAAAGGCAATATAACAGATAAAGGAAAGAATACACCTCAGATTTATCCTACTTCGGCCCCTAGCCTACCTCCACTCCCCGAATTCTTTTCCGAGCATTAATCCACTAGGTCCTTCATTCAATAGGTGGAGAAGCCTTTTACAGTGGGTAGATGCTTACAAAAAGTACCCTCCTTTTTATCTACCTCTTAGTTACTTAGTTTAGGTACCCTTCCTAAACAGACTTACAGATTTAGAATGAAAGTTTAACGAATAAAGGATTTCAACTTATAAAAAGTGCTGAATCATTTTACAATGACAAAACTTAGCCAGACTCTAAGGTAATCTGATTCTCTCTTACTAGCTGATTTGAAACTGAGTGTTTGCTCAAGATTGCTTGAATTTGGAATTTCTGAATTCTGTGATTGGTTGAACAATATTTTCAATTCTTTAGAAATTTGAGGTGATTCACCAAATTTGAACGTCTGCTTTAGTCTTCTATTTAAACTTGAAGGTGTTGGAAGTAGTTGTTGCAAACTTCTCGTACTAACTTGTTCTTCAAAATCTTTTCGCTTTACAGCTTTCAATTCTGCCCGTTTGAAACAGATTGTTAGACGTTTAGAGATAGTGATTTTGATCGTTGAGGCTTGAGATTAATTCATTAATCTTTGATGCATCAAAAACTCGTTTCTTCAAGCAAATATGTTCTGAGAGAGAAGCGAGCGAGATGCAACATGGAAGCCTTCAATTAATTGATTTGTTGATGTTGCATAGCTGCGCAGAGACACAGAAAATGGCACATGTCAAAAGATGCATTTTTTCCTTGGACGCTTGTGAGGAATCTCCAACATTCTGTACTGACACCTTTTTGAAGCGAGGACCACATGAATATCTGTTTTGATTTCAGCGTTTTTTACCTGAAAAGCATCAAAGGCAATAATCTCTCTTCACAGACAAGTGTCATTATTTTCTAAGCATCTTTGTTACTCAACTTTTATAAAAATAAAAGCTACTCAGCTCAGCTGAGTTATATCGCATAAACTATGTAATACTTAGCCTCCATAGTTTTTCTTACTCTAAGCCATAACTAAATTAAAATCCAGTCAAACTGAGTTGTTTTCCCTTAAACAAACTCAAGTAAAACTTGTCTAATTAAGAATCTACTTAGTTACTAATTAATTTGACTATCCTATAGTTTGTTATTTCCAAAATGTTTAAATACTATGAAGTAATATTAACTTGATTTCAATAATCTTCCCCATTTTAAAAAAAATAACAAACTAGGAAGTAGAAGAAATTAATTAAATAAATAGTTTATGGATATAAGAATACCTGATAAGTGATGTAAGACTCTCCCATGCTGAGTGAACTCCTTGGTCAGTATAGACACCCCCACATTGAGTGGATTTCCTTCAGTTACCGTCAGCTCTCCCATACTTGGAGAACTTATCTTTAACTTGGGACTTTATCTTACTCAGCTTCTCCTTTGAAGTTGGTCTTGGTTAATTCATGCAACAGTTTATAAGCAGATATAACACATTTATATAGTAAG
Source organism: Euphorbia schlechtendalii (assembly GCA_949673415.1). Classification (NCBI taxonomy): domain Eukaryota; kingdom Viridiplantae; phylum Streptophyta; class Magnoliopsida; order Malpighiales; family Euphorbiaceae; genus Euphorbia; species Euphorbia schlechtendalii. The sequence goes on from CATIWQ010301507.1 coordinate 9,062, forward strand.
TTAGGAAGCTCTTAACTTTTGAGAGAAAAACTTGTAATTTTCATTGATAATAAATTCAGTCAGTACCCAGGAAGTGTCCTATACTAAATTTTTACAAGATAAACACCATTACAAGATTTCTAATCTAACTCTATCTACGAATTCGCTGAAAAGGTTGATGTTGAGAAGATGATAATCCTCTACCTCTAGAGTGCTAATGATGTTATTGTTAATGCTGTTGCTAGTGCCCTGAAGGATGTTGCTGTCTTGGATGAATCTGAGCTCTATGTTGTTGGGCTACCTTGCTAGAATATTCACTTACTTTCTCCCCATTTGATATATATTTTGTCACCATTTGTTAGAGATAGGTATTGAAGGAGTCGATAGCAGTTTGAAAATCCTCTTGCTTCCCAATTATGGATGGTGATATTTCTTTCTCTACCTGCTCCTTTCCTTTGGCTGAGAGAACCTCTTGATCATTCAACTCTTGTAGCAACAAGTGATGACATCTGGTTAAATGAGCTATTTGATCGAATCCGTGGCAAGCAAACTATTGAAAGCACCGCAGAAGATCTTTGAAGTCATATGCTAATAAAGCTATCTTCAATTTTACTCCGTCTCAACGATCCTTGGACACATTAGATGTATAGTCTTTGCTATGTAATCTATGTCATTTGCTCATGTGCTCCAATAGTCACCAAGTGTTGTACATTCTCTAAAAGTTCATGGAGGCGATCTTTAAGGGCATTAAGCTTCTTATGCACAGTGGGACCATTACTAGGGTCGACTGACTCAGGAAAAAGTTTGCTTATGGTATCAAGAAAAGCCTTTTATGCTTTCTTCACAGAGTCTTCAATATTGGACTTGATAAGGGTTTAAGCTAAGTCTAGTTTCTCACTCAGCGCATTCATGTTCAGTAGATGCTCATTCATATTCTTAATAGTTGTAAGACATGATGTATGCCCTAGAGGAAATTAGAGCGATATGTCTCTATTAGTCATTAATGTACAAACAATTTCAAATTATTGTTTATCAATAATAAGGCATCTTTGTTATATATCGATGATTATTTCTAAATTATGAATCTCGTTGGCATTATATATATA
>CATIWQ010301536.1:0-11579 GCA_949673415.1 Euphorbia schlechtendalii
TATTTGTACATTTCACCTTATTTTATATAGTTTACATGCTCATTTAATTATGTTCATGCAATTGGATTTACGTGGATATCAAATAATATTAATTATCCAATATTTTCGGGGTAAATAATAAATAAAAAAATACAATTAATATTTAATTACGGATCCGGGTCCGGATCAGGGTTTCATTATCCGGACCCGGACCCGTTTCCTGGACCCGGATCCGGATCCGGGTCCAGATCCGACGAGTCTATAAAATTGAGATCCGGACCCTAAAAAATGGATCTGGATCCGGGATCCGTTGCTATCCCTAGTCCTCATATTGATAATGAGTGAAACAACATGACATGTTTTAGAAGTTTACGCCATAACTCATGGTTCCTCTCCGATATCTCATAAGTCTCGATATTGCTTCCGATGATTATTACTCGGATTGTGTGTATATCTACTCAATCTTCATACGACATAAGTTTTATTAGGAAATGTGAAATTTATCAAGTGCGACAAACTACATATAATTTGTGCATACTTGGATTGATCAACTAGATCACCTCTATTTTTCTTTAAATGGAAATTCAGATCATGAGGAGTATTCACATGATTTAAATCATTATACTCAAACTTCTAAAGAAGTTTCTCAATATAATATTTTTATTGAGTTAACAAGATACAATTATCTTTCCTTATGATCCTAATACCCACTATCACACTAACTTCTCCCATGTCTTTCATGTTAAACTGTGATAATAAAAATACTTTATTCTCAATAATCAAACTAAAGATAAGCATATCATTAACATAAAGACAAATAATCACACAAAATCCATCACACAATGCTAGTATATACACTCTTATCTACACAAAGAGATGAAAAACCATCTTCCATCAGAACATGATCAAATTTCTCATGTCATTATATGGTGCTTATTTCAAACTATATAAAGACTTCTTTAATTTGCATATTTTCCCTTCTTTCCTAGGATTAACACACCCCTCGAGTTGCAACATATAGATTTCTTTATCTAAATCATCGTTGAGAAAAGCAATTTTCACATACTTTTGATGGATAAAGAGATTGTAAACAGAAGTTAAGGAAATTAAGCCTGAATTGAAGAAATTCTAGCCATTGGAGCATAAGTAACAAAATAATCAACATTCTCTTTTTGAGTAAAATCTTTAACAACAAGACGAGCTTTAAACTTATTTATAAAACCATTAGGAAAATGTTTTTTTTAAATCCACTTCCAACCAATAGGTAGCTCCCAGAGGCAAATCAACTAAAATTCAAATTCCATCTTTTAAAATAGTATTTAGCTCAATTTTAATAGATTCTAGCTAAAATTTTGACTCTAAAGATGAAATAGCTTCAGAAACATTTTAGGTTCATCTTCAACCAAATAAATATAAAAATCGTCATCACAAGATTTTTCTTCCTTGTTGGTCCGTAAACGGGCTCTTAACAATAGTAGGAGGGGGGGGGGGGTGAATGCTTAATCTTGGTTACTTTTAGATTTAATCACCAAGTTAGGTTTTTATATGCGTACTGAGTGCGATATAAAAATGAATAAACTACTCAGCTTTGATGGCACAGTTTATCTTCAATCTTTAGCTGAGTAAGACTTACTTAGTACATATCGGATAATCAAGCAGTCTAATGAATGAGAGAGAGATGAATGAGCTGATCACTGATCACGCTAAATGCTTAAAGTTAGAACGTCAACACCTGAGATTTATCCTAGTTCGGCCCCTAGCCTACCTCTAGTCCCCGGATACCATCTCCAAGCTTTAATCCATTAGCGAGTCATTCCTTTAATAGGCGGAGAAGCCTTTACAGCTGGTAGACACTATTACAGAAAGTACCTTTCTTCCTAACTAGCGCTCAACTCAGTTTGGGTACCTTTCCCAAACTAATACTCAAATTAATATAAGAATGCGAACTGAATTCAACTTATAAAATGTTAAATCCTTACAATGTTAATCTAAGTAATTTCTCTCTATTACAAATAGATAAGACTTTTGATGTTTACTGATTGCTTGTGGTGGAATTTCTTTGGAAGCTAGAGTGATTTGCGCAACGCTTTAGCTCTTAAGAAATTCAAGGTGATTCACCAAGTTTGAACGTCTGCTCCAATCTTCTATTTATACTTTGAAGCTTTGCAAAGTAGCCGTTGCAAACTTTACGACATCGCTAATCTTCAATTTCTCTTCTCTTCTAATCTTTCGAATCTTCTCGTTGGAGACAGATTCCAGGGCGTTTAGAGATAGAATTTGAATGTTGAGGAGTGATAAAATTTGTTTGAAAAATTCTCATTTTTCTTCAAGCAATCTGGTTCTGAGAGAGGCGCGCTAGAATGAAACGTGGAGTCTTCCCATTGGATGACCTTGCTGAAGTTGGTAGAATCGCGTGGAGACACTTGAGATGCGGCGCATAACAGAAATTCCTTTTACTTGGACTGTAGCGAGGAATCTCTGACAACCGTACTGACATTTTTGACATTGTGAGGACCATAGGAATCTTCATTAATTTCAGTGCCTTTTATCCTGAAAAGCACTAAAAGAATATTCCGTTCCATCACAGACAACGTTAGTAGAACATGTGTCATTAAGTCTCTATGTGTCAAACAGAACATGCTTTTAATTAAATAATAGCAGAACTCAGTACGAGCTGAGTGAAGTAATCCTAAACTATGTAGTACTCAGTATAGACTCAGCTTTTCCTACTCTAAGTCATAACTTAATTAATCATTTAGCAAAACTAAGTTATTCTCACTAGAGTGAACTCAAGTAAGCTTTATTAATTAAGAGTCTACTTAGTACTCAATTAATTTCACTATCCTAGACAGTTTGCTATTTCCAAAACTAATCAGTACTGTGAAGTACTATTAACTTGGGTTCTACAATCTCCCCCATTTTGGATGATAGCAAACTAGGTAGTGGAAGAAGTTAATTGAATAAATAGTTCAGAGATTACAGAATATCTGAAGGCAATGTAAAAATCCTTGTGCTGAGTGACTTCCCTTAGTAAGCTTGAGCTCCCCCATACTGAGTGAGTCTTCTATAAGCAGCTCAACTCCCCTATACTTAGAGGATTTCTTCTTGATTGAGATAATGTTTTACTTCAGCTTTATCTTCAAAGGATTGGTCTCTTATATGTTTTCTTGTACCACATAGTGAGATACATAACAGAAAACAGACTCAGCATAAAAAGTTAAAAAGATCTTAACTTGAGGTAGGATCTTGTAATTTTTTTAATATATCGAAAATGACTTAGTCAGTACATAAAGAATGTCCTGAGCTAAGATTACAATAAGTCCTATTACAAGTTCTACATCTACTGGATCATGGCCTAAACTATCTTTTATGCGTGGAAGAGGAAGATCCTACAGTCTTGTTCTTATCCTCACTTGATCGTTTCGTAGGATGCAATGGATGAGAGTTCCTCGGAAGAGATCCCTTATTAATATATGCCATCCTGAGCGCATCTTCAGATAACTTCTCCCCCTTTGCTATCTGACCTTGAACAATTTGATCAAGACATTCATTAAAGGTGTCGAGTGCAGCTTGAAAGTTCTCTTGCTAGCTAATGATCTGTTGGAAAATCTCCTGCTCCAATTGTTCCTTGCCCTTTGCTGAGAGGAAGTCTTAGTGATTCAGCTTGTTGAGAAGAAGATGGTGGCAACGTGAGAGATGAGCTATCTAATCAAAACCTTTCCTGTAATACTGTTGAAAACACTGAAGGAGACCATGAAAGTCTGTTACTGTCAGTGCAATCTTCAACTAAGCCTCAATGTTAGGAATCTTGGGACCAATGGATTTGATACACTTTGAAGTGTAGTCGATGTCTTTTCCGTCCAGCCCCCCATCTTGAGTAGCGAATCCACCTTCTTCTTCAAATCTTCCACCTTGGTTTTAATGACGTTCAACTTCGTGTGGATTGACATTCCGGTCTTAGGGAAGAGGGATTTAGTTGGAGGTGCACTTGGCAAAGGCATGTCTAGAAAGATGTTTCCCATGACAGTTACTAAAAATTTCTACGATGAGGAGACTCTCTCCGTTATGTGGTTAGAGACCTCTTGCTGAAGGGTATCCATCTTGGAGTTGAGAGAATCAATGTTCACGATAGGGGCCTTATCCAGCTTTTGCGAGATATCCTTTAAGAGTTTGAGGACTTCATCCTTCTTGTTATCCTTTAAGAGTTTGCTATACTATGTCTTATGTCTTTTGTAGATACTACCTCTTTCGAGACGTCCTTGATCTTGCAATCATTTAGCCTCTTTATTTTGGCCCGCTCCCTACCGAGCTCATGGATCTGTGTCACTTGAGTAGCCATATTGGTACTCAAGAGACTCAGCTGCTCAGTAGCAGCGTCTACACTACTCTTTATCTTTCCTGCAATAGCATTTGCTATTATAGTAGATCTATAGGAATAGAAGTAGTAGCTGCCCCAAGCTAGGCTGCAGAGTCCATTAACCCATTCAGGATTAGCACCATCTTATCTACCAGGCTTTTGGTACTCTCTTTTGCCAAATGATTTCAATTAACCAATAAGTTACCTTGGATCCTCTCAAACTCCTCAAATTATAGAGAGTAACTAGGCACGCTTGTGTGCTGTTTGAATTCAGGTAATTTTACCTTGGGCCTGAATGATAACTCCGTCAATTCCCTGAGCAAGTAGCATGTTGCGTACTGCTCCATCTAACTCAGCATCAGTCTTGAGCGCAGGAAATTGCTTCCTTGCTAACTCTCGGATTTGTACTAAGAAAGATATATCAGCCATTGCTGGCTTGCTGCTGGGTTCAGGTGCTTCATTGGCTATAAAATTTGCCTCAGCAGTCTGACCACTTACTTTTCCCTTCTGAGCAGAGTTCTCAATGTTGGGAACTTCCTAACCAGAGGGGTTAAGGGGGTTGTGGATGGGTTTGAAGTAGGGTTAGGTTCAGAACCATGTACAGTTGAAGAAGTTAGTTAGAGTGGAATAGAAAGTATAATGGCTCTGGAAGAGTTGGTTGTTGATTGAGAATGTACAGGAGAAGGTGTGGAAGAAATATGTATTGGTGATGGAGGAAAAGAATCCTGGCTATTTTTAGGTGAAGAGATTTGAATTGGGGAATGTACAGAGTTAGAAGGGGAAGGACTTTTCTGCGTTTCAGGATCTACTGAAGTAGAACATGATGGAATAGAAGAATTTACAAGAGAAGTGTTTTGAGGATTTACAGGAGAAGATGAGGAGGTGGGATTTTGTGGAACCTCTGGGTTAGTTGTTTGACCCAAGGATGGGTTAGCCTGAGGTTGCTCATGCTGAGAAGAAGACTCCTCAACATGAGTGAATGTGGGAGTGGGGATGCTGGGGTCCTGAGGAACAGACTCCTCTAGGATCAAGGTAAGTGTTTCTCCAGCATCCTCCTTGCTACTCACCACCTGCACATTTTTCTGCTATGGCCTTGTAGTGGCAGAACGCTTACGCTGAGTGCCCTTAAGTTTGGCAAAAATATCTGAAGTGTTCTCAACAACGTTGGACCCAATCTGGTCCACATCTCTAGACTTCTTAGCCTCGCCCTGCTCCTCAGTATCATTTAAGAATACCATTTTGCGATTCCTTTGGCTCAAGGTTTCATTAGCCTCAGCCTCTTCTTCTTTCTCCTCTACTAGCAGCTTAGCCTTTGCCTCCCTTTGGGTACGGGTTTTGGCTTTCATCTTCCTCCTTTGATGCTGAGCAGGAGCGTCATTGAACTTTGATGGACTCTTCCCCTTGGCCTTAGAGGAAGCAGCCTTCTCTGCTTTGGAGGGAATGGTGGTCATTATTCGCCACTTTTCTACTGATAAGTTTAATAACTTATTCGTGAGATTTTTTTTTCTTTAAAGTACATGTGTTGTCAATACCACTTATCAAAATAGAAAAATGATGATAATTGCAAGTATACAGCTGTGATGTAGTTTTAAAAGATATCGAACCCACAGGGAAGGAACCAGTTCTAAAGACCAATAAGAGTAACAGAATAAAGAAAATAAAATAGATAATTTTATTGTTGTTGGGTAGGATGGGATATGATGGTGGGTAAATGTATATAGATTAGAGTAGAAGAAATCAGTATAGATTATCCCTACGAACAAGTATAGCAAAGAAAACATGCAAAATCAACAAAGATATTACGTACACTAGACTAATTTAACAAATTCGGTTCTAGATTTTCAAATATTCAATTAGTCACCATAGAGCAACACATGAAATGACTTTTCTAAATCTAGTGCAAACGAATTAAGACGATTATATAAACCTGGATAATAATACTACTATGCTTAGTATGAGTCGCTCTCACATAGCCATATTTAGCAAGTTACCATTCCAAAAATGTTGGCTCACAAAATAGCGTTATAATCACAGATCCAGTGATTATACACAATCTTGTTAACCCTGAAACTACTCTTAAAGTCAACTCAAAAGCATATAACTTGATTTATATAAAAGACTCAACACGAAATACACATTATGACACATAGACATATCATAAACTTCAAAATAGAAAGTATAAGTAGAAAACAAAGCAAATTTGTAAGTTATGCAAGTGAAAGCTAAAGTTGATACAACTGTATCCACTCTTTAATAGGAGTCGTCAATTCCTGCAATTCCTGCATCAGCTTTGAATTCGGTCTCAACTCGTACAGAACCTCCGTTAGGATGCTATTCTTTGTGAATATCGAACAAACGAATATTGAAGAATGAAAACTTTTATTGATAAGTGATTTGCAATTACACTTATATAACAATCGCTTGAATATGTAGAGAAATCTAGTGATTGAAATAAGGTTTGAATCACTTATACATTTTCTCTCTAACTTAGAACAAAATGAAATCTACATGATTTTCAGACATATATACCCTTTATGTCACGTTAAGTGCCCATACACCATACATGCCACCCATTCCATGAAATTGGTGAGTTTAGAGCCCTATTTATAGAGTATGAAAGGTTACGTCTATCCAAACGAAGAGTTGTGTCCATTGGTGAAAGATAGCATCACTTCATTGTGATTGGTTGAATTGGGTTGATCTTATCCACAATGGAAAGACACCTTTTTATGATTGGCTAACTTTTAAAAGGTGTCTTATCATTTGGTAGTTGATGGCGGTTAATCGTTCTTATCTGGTAGTTGGTAGTTGAGAAGAGTTGACAAAAAAATCATCAAAGTCACAATGAAGTACAAGTCGCAACTGTGAATACTTGGTTGGCAACTTTTTGTTCTAAAGAATACTAAATCGTGACCGCGAATGGTTGTCGTGACCTTGAATTGTGTTTTTCTTCATAATCCTTCTTGTAACTTTACCGATCTTCAACAGCTTGATCCTAAGCCAAATCCTTAAGTTCCACGCATCTTTTTGCACCATTTTCACTCTATTTTTCATAGATTTCCAACTTTAATCATTTTACTTCCAAGATTTACCTGGTACCTGCATTTGCATAAAAAACAACTACATACCATGTGAAATCTTTTATATGAAGTATAGAAATGACTTAAATTATAGTGTTTAATGTGTAAAATAATCATAATAATAAGTGTAATTATACACTTATCACACCCCCACACTTAACTTTTGCCTTGTCCTCAAGGTAAATTCAACAGAAGTGCATAAAATAGTATTCAAGTTCATACCTCATTTAGCGGGAGACTATTACAGTGATTACCACATTCCCATGTTACATAAGATTCAAGTATAAGTCTGAAATTTCCCACAAATTAGTAATGTGCAATTCATATAGTCTAGTTGCATACCTTTGCTCTTAATGGAGGTTCAATCAAATTGCATCTTCATATAAGCGTTATATGCATACTTGAATATTTCCTTCTCTTAAGCATGGTATAAAGTCTAAAGGACAAAGGGATCACACTTTGAATAATTTTCTCTCAAGGCATTTTTAGGTAACCTAGGATGCTAAAACACTCTTTGTGGTTGCATTTTATGCTCCATACCACTCTCCCCTTTTTTCAGTGGTTGCATTTTATGCTCCATACCACTCTCTCATTTTTTTCTTTTAAGCATATGTTTTTGAAGTACTTTGTACTATGCACCCATTTTTCTTACTATGCTTTATTTTCTTTTTTTTTTCACTCAATGAATGGTTGTAGTTTCTACTCCGTACCATTCCTCACCTTTTGCATAACTCATTGGTTTTCCCCTCTTTCTTTTGATTTTTTTCTCTCAATACCCTCATCCTTTATTGATTAATTTCAAAGTATTATGGCTAAAGTTTCCTAACACTTTAAACACACTTAATACTTATGGGACTTATTCGAGATTTGCATATAAAACTCATAGTAAGAGTACTACTAGATATTACTACATTTAAACTTATTGGTAGCATTAAACTGAAACTATACAACTTATACTAATTCATGTTGCAATGAAATATAAATCGAAACTTACTTGGAATGTTGTTTTCGAATGTTACTCACCACTCTTCCTTGCCAAATTGATAAATGTTGTGCTAATAACACTCAATTTCAACATGCGCTCAAATTTTGCACTAACATCAAACTTGTAATACCTAACACTTACAATAACCTTGGACAATTTTATAATGTATAAATAACACTAAATTTTCAAATTCTTCCATTTTTTCATTTTATTTAATTTTTTTTATTTTTCGGGATTTTTACAAATGCCCCCCAACACTTAAGAACGCAATGTCCTCATTGTGAGACATCTAATAAAAATCAAAACTAAAAACTAGTCTAAAAATATGAAAAAGAAAAGCAAAGAAAAGAGTAAACCCATTTTATTATGAAGGAGAATTCGGAGGACTAGGAGTGAATTGACAATTTTGTTTTCGAAAGAAGGATAGTAATTTTCGAAGCATTGATTTATTACTCTTCTTAAGAATCTTCATGTCTCTTTTCATATCTCCAATTTCCGATTGGCAATTGTCTAATTTTTATTGCATACTGGCCTCCCAATCTTCCGGAGCTTCATCTTCTTCTTCTTCGTCTTCTTCTACTTCAAGCATTGGAGCTTTTCCATATCGATGGCTAACGGTTGGATTAGATGGTCTGAAGGAAGAATCTTCATCAGCCAAGTTTATCTTCTTGGTGTGGTTGGAGTAGGATTAGAAAGAATATACACCATCATTCTCTTGAAGAAGTCCGGTATTCTTCAAATAAGTCCCATCCATATAGCGAAAATACTCACTCAAATGTTGGACATAGGGGAGTTCACCTCTTGCACCCAAGATAATAGCGGTGATAATTTTGGCGGCTCCAATCTTATTCCTCATGCTTGTAGAATTCTTCTTCATCATATCCCATACGATATCCACGAATTCCACTTTTTGCTTCATCAAATCATAAGAAAGAATAAACAAATCTTTCTTTTGGACTTTGGTATTCTCTACTCGATAAAATACCAAAGTGGAAAGGTATTTGGGGAGAAGAAGAATGTATTCATCCTTAATAAGTTTACTAGGAGAATTTTTGGAATCGAAGACTCTCTTAACTGATAATTCTACCTAAACTTGATTTGGTTGAAAAGAATCCATCATGCTCAATGAATCAACTATCTCGAATCCAAACCATTCACCCATCATCTCTCTTGTGATGGTGCAATGTCATCATTGATTACGAAATTAAATCGCCCTCTTCCTTGCATCTTCATAGTTGAATGTTACTAGACATTCAAGAATCCAATCTCGATTTTGTGGAAAACGCAAATCCACAAACTTTTTGAGTCCAAGAGTCGAAAGATGAACCTCCATCTCTCTATGGAGATTTAATATTTCCAAGAAGACCAAATCTAGGAATATCATCCCAATGATATCCAATTTGTTAAGCTTTTGAAAGCGTTTACCTTCTTCTCTTATCCTTAAAGGGAAAGGAAAATCACACTCCTCTTGGTATGTTTGGCTTTCTCGTCTATTTACAGATTTTTTCAAAGGCATCTTGATTGTTTTGAAGTGGAAAGTTTTAAAGAAAAAGTTTGAATGTTGAAGTGTGAAGATGAAGAAATTTTAGAGATTTTGTAAGCTTTTTGAAGATTATGGTGGCTAGGGTTCAACATAGACCTATTTATAGAGGTTTAAGAGGTCTCTAATTGGTCATAATTAACAATATAGCCATTTAAGCTCAAAACTAGCCGTTAATGGTAGTTTTAGCCATCTGTCGCGTGTCAGTTCATGATCTTTAACGGTTATAATTTTTCCTTGTCGTGATCGCGAAGGCTAGTCACGATTGTGATCGTCCTCACAATAGAAACAAAAAGTTTTGATTCCCAACATTCACCAGCGCGAGTTGAATGTCGCGGTCGCGATCTTCTTTAACTTTCTAATTTTCAATTTTTAGACTTTGTACCTATAAAAAAACTTAGAAACACAAACACAAACAAACATTGTTAAATACAAAAGATAAATATTTATTAATTTCTACCTTTAGTAATCATGGTGAAGATAGCAATTGAACATCAACGTCTTGTTGTTCAAATTTATCTTCAAGATAAGGTTTGCATTTTTTACCATTAGCTTGGAATATTTCTCCATGTTCGAATTTCAATTCCAAAGCTCCATTATCAAACACTTGAATAACTTCATAAGGTCCTTTCCAATGAGATTTGAGTTTTCCAGGGAACAAACGAAGCCTGGAATTATGTAATAGAACTCTATCCCCGACTTTAAACTTCTTTCCCCGTATTTTTGCATCGTGCAACCATTTTGTTTTCTCTTTGTAGATCTTTTCATTTTCATATGATGATAAACATAGTTCTTCTAACACATTTAAATCCAGCTTTCTTCTGTCACCAGTTTTGTGTAAATCCATATTTAAATTCTTTAAAGCCCATAAAGCCTTATACTCTAATTCTACTAGTAAATGACAAGCCTTTGTGTAAACCAACTTATAGGGAGTCATACTAATAGGTGTCTTAAAAGCTATTTTGTAAGTCAATAATGCATCATTTAACTTAGTAGACCAATCTTTCCTAGAATTCGAGATAGTTTTTCGAGAATCCACTTAATTTCTCGATTAGAGATTTCTACTTAACCTCTAGTCTGATGGTGATATGGGGTAGCAATCCTATAATGTACTCCATATTTTTGCATCAAGCTTTCAAAAGTCTTATTGATGAAATGAGAACCTCCATCACTAATAACGGTCCAAGGAACTCCAAATCTACTAAATAATTGCTTTAGGAACTTAGCAACTACTCTATCATCATTCTCACTATATGCATTTGCCTCAACCCATTTTGAAACATAATCAATTGCAACCATTATGTAATTATTACCATTAAATGTAGGAAATGGTCTCATGAAATCTATACCCCAAACATCAAAAAGCTCTACTTCTAAGATGTTTTTCAATGGCATCTCATCTCTTCAACTTATGTTTCTTGTTCTCTGACATTTATCACAATTCTGAAAAAAATCTCTAGCATCCTTGAACAATGTTGGCCAATAAATTCCACTCTCTAAGACATTAGCAATGGTTTTTGCTAGTCCTAAATGTCCTCCATATATGCTATTATGGCAATGACTTAAAATTGAAGAAAAGTTAGTATCATCTATACATCTATGAATAATACTATCAGCACATACCTTAAACAAATAAGG
>CATIWQ010301605.1:0-20355 GCA_949673415.1 Euphorbia schlechtendalii
ACACACACACACACACACACACACACACACACACACACACACACACACACATATATATATATATATATATATATATATATATATATAGATATACATATGTATATATATGTATATGTATATGTATCTATATATATCTATATAGATATACATATGTATACATATGTATATGTATATATATGTATATATATGTATATATATGTGTGTGTGTGTGTGTGTGTGTGTGTGTGTGTATAGGAAAATATTTTCACTTTGCACATTATTTTTCTGCAAATAAATGAGACCTAAAGAATAATATTTTTTTTGTATAAGCTATTGATCCTATTAATGATATTCATTGCAAAATTAAATAGGTGGATCTGAGGAGTTATGGGCTAAAATTTGTAGTTGAAGATTGAGTTAAGCCCAACATAGGCCTAGCCCGGCCCGACTAGCTCAGCCCACCAAATAAAAAGTTTTCTCAATCGTGAGTTTATATCTAAGTGGGGATGTAAGTGAACCAAGTCGTTTGTGAACAGTTCGATGTTGGACTCATAAAAGTTTAACTCGACTCAACTCGATTTATAAATAAACAATTCATGAACATGATTTTATGGCTCAAATTATAAATGAACTGAACATGAACAAGTCAAAGTTCAGCTCATTAACTCGTGAACAAACTCAATAACAGGTTCATGAACATGTTCGTGAATTGGCTCAATAAATGTTTATGAATTAGATCGACTATTATCATTACATGTCAAAAGTAATAGTTTTATAGAACTTAAAATAAAGTATAACAGTATAAAATTAAACTAATACAACAAGTGTGTGTATAATGTTACTCAACCTAATTTTATGACCCATTTTAAATTATGTATTGAATCGAATTGACAATATTGTTGTTCATGAACAAAAATAAAAGAGCTTTTTCACCCATGCTTCGAGTTGTTTCATGCCGTAAATAAACTCGAACACTTAAGAAATCTGTTGGACAAGCTGATTGGCATCCTTTACAACCGACACAATCCTCGGTTCTTAGAGCAAAAGCAATTTGCTTGAATTTACACCCATCCCAAGGTATCATTTCTATAATACATCCATGGGACAGGCTAGGACACATTGAGTACACCCTATACATGTATCATAAATTTTCATTGAATGTGACATTGGATCTCAAACGAACAAAATTAGCGAATTATTCACATATAAAATAGATGAGTTATTCGTGAATAGCTCGTAAACAAACCAACACTTATACAAATAAATACAAACAGAATTTTGAACTCAAATTCTAACTCGGCTCAGCTCGTGTTCGTTTTAAAATTAAACAAACAAACACGAATATGCCCAAACCCAGCTCAGCTTGTTTACAACGCTACATCCAAGTCCAACCTTTGTATATAATAATGTGAATAGTATTAAGAAACCGCATTTTTTTCCAAATTTTTTTATTTAGTGTTGTTTTTTTTTCTCCTAATTGCAATGCATGCTTAGGCGAAGCTCAAGAGATCGATGGTGACCATTGTGTCACTCCAGTGTCGGTTATACTTTAAAGCTTTTACTCAATTTTACGTTATAATTTATTCTTTTCTTGCAAATAATTCCATATTGACATAAGCATCCGAGTAACTTTAGATTTTAGAATCTTGTTTTTGTTTTGTTTTCTCCAGCAACGTATCTTTCACTTTTGGGCTATTGTAGTTGTCATTAAAAAAAGTGTTATTTGGATAATCAATATGTTTCAAGTTCAGTTTATGTTTTTTCTTCCTTTTTTCTTGGCCTATATTTTCTCCACTTAATACGAGCTTTATTGAAAATTTTGTGTTTCTCATCTTCTACTTCTTTAAATGTTTATTCTCCTTTTCGTGTATGTCATTTAAGTTGACGTTATGAAATTTGATATTGTGAGTGCGATCTAGCTTGTGCGAAGTGTAAAAGGGAATTGCTGGGATTTTAGTTTCCTGGCACATTGATGTTTGAATTACGCCAAAGAGTGCACCGTTTGTTGGTCATAATTTTAGATTTTGTTTCAGAAATAATTTAATTAGTGGTGTGCCGAAGGTTTTATTCGATTCTCCAAATGTCAACTCCTCTTAATCTATTCTTCGAGGTACAATTTTATTGTTATGTTTAGTTTGTTTTTTACTTAGAAAAAAAGGAAGGTAGTCTTATGAAACAAATAGTGTAAATAAGTTTGATTGTTAGATAAATCATGCCAACAACAGTCATTAGATTGATCATACTTCATTATTTTTCTTTTTGAACATCGTAATGTGTATAAATTACCTCTCTAGTAAAAATATACAAGCAATAATTACAAAAGATAGTCTTGTACTTCAACTTAACGTAGTCTGAAAGCCTAATTCGAATTTTGAAACTAATATTGTTGAAATTCAACCCATGATAGAGTAAGCATGTACCAATTATAAGTCCGAAGAACATTCTTGTGTAAGGAATATTATTAAAATTATTATTAAATCTCACCGTAACATCTGAATATTTTGTTTTTGTATATAACTTCGAAAACATGTTATGTGGTTTCACTCATTTTTAAAAATATGCATTGTTTTATTTTTTTTTCCAAAAATATGTCTTCTGTTTTGGAACCCTTAGAAAAAAAAAAGGATTTTCAATTTTTAATTATGTCATAGAGAATTTGAATTGATTTTTTGAAGCTTAATTAATAAAATTACAATACATCTTATAATAAAGTTTAAAATTTTTTAAGATGCACAAATATTTTTTTTTATTTCAAATGTGATGATAATTTCAAGAAAATCATAATAAAAGGACGACTTTTCGAAAATTACTCAAATTTTGATGTATAATTCTTAAGTAATATGGTTAAATTGATTGGAAAACTTCCTCTAACACTATTGTTTTTTATGTTTTTTTTTTCACTTTTTATCAATGGTTACAAATCACATGACATGTTTTTGAAAAAAATCAAAAGACATGTTTTTGAAAAGGTTTAATGCATTTGCATCCTCCTGAACTTGTCCAAAATGAGCTCTTGTCATCATGGACTTTGAAATGTGACAGATAGCACCATGTAATTGTTTAAAACGAGTCACTTTACCCCTCATCACTACGTGTCAATTTCTAGTTGGCTTGACTTTTCAAAGATATTATTTTTATGATTTTTTCCTCTTCAACTGGAAGCTGACACGTGGCATTGAGGGGGCAAACTGGTGCATTTTAAACAAGTACAGGGATTTATCTGTTACATTTCAAAGTTCAGGGTGACAAGAGCTCATCTTGAACAAATTCAGAGGATGTAGATATATGAAACCTTTTGAAAATGAGTAAAATCAAGTTACAAATTTTTTGAGTTTATCTTTTATTTAACGTAGTGAAACCAATAGGGTGATTTAATACAATGATATGATAGACTAAAAAAATATAGTAAATCTAGCAGGTAGATTTTCTGACGTTATATGTACAAATATAAGAGGAATGTAGTTACTTATGGCTAGTTTTTTTATAATTTTTTTAATCATCAAGTTGGTTATTATTATTATAATGATTGAGATGGTTCATAAGATCCCCCCACAAATTTTAATGTAACTCTTTAAAATGAATTTTTTAATCATAAAGTTGATTAATTTAAATTATAGTGATTGAGATGGTTCAATATATTAGAACTAATATGTGTATGCAAGCATTGGAAAATAATTATTAATATAAATTTCTATTTTTTCCTTTCAAATAAAATTGTTTGTTGATCAATATAAGAATATATACATCATCTTTGCCACCTTTTTAAACAAGATTCACAAAGAAAACTCTGAGCTAATTAGGGTCAGTTTGTTATAATTGTTGTTTGATTTAACGAGAAAAGAAAAACATCTTAAGTAAGTTGGTACATTTATTAGAACTCCATAAAAATTAGACCCAGAAACTTATAAAAGGGGTTCCTTAAAAGAAGCAAATGCTTGTCATTAAAAATTCGGTTGTTAATATTCTAATTAGGTGGCAAAGTTAATCATTGAGGTGTGTCTCAACCATCTCAAAATGTAGGTGAAAGATTATACCCGGAATTTTAAAATATCCATAATCTTCAAAAAAGAAATTGCAAAGATCTTAAACTAATGGTTGAGACATGAAGTTCTGATCTTAAAGGTTAGTGATTCGAGTCAATATTAGATCAAGTGGAATGAGGTTGGATTTTATTTTTATTATTTTTGTGAATACAACGAGGTAAATCTTTTTTTTTCTTTAAAGTAAAAGAAATAATTGATAAGTTAGATTTTTCTAAATATATGAGTTTTTTTAATATTTGAAAATTCTGAGAATTGAATCAAGGACCTCCACCTTTTTTTTATTCCATTTTAAGAGGAGGTATCGCCACTAAAGCAAATCATAATGGTTGATAAGTTAATTTTTAAATAATTTGCAAATGAATTTTTTTTTTGGCTACTGTACTAATTGCTCATGATCGATCCTTAACTTTTCATGAGAACCTTTTTCTTTCGTTGTCTATTTTTTTTGTAGTGGCTTGTCATTTTTATTTATCAATATTAAATGTTTTTGAGGGGTCTTCACTTCATATGCAAGGGAGGGGTTCGGTTCCCGCAGCTCCAAACTATTTTATTGCGACAAATGTGTTAGTTTTATAGTTATAATCATGGTTTTGAAAACCGGACCGGACTGACCGGTCGGACCAGGTCTGATCGGAACCGGTCACTGGTCCGGTCGGTTTTCACCCAGTTCAACGTCTGGTCAAAGACCGGATGTTGACCGGTTGAACCGGCCGGTTCACTTTATACTTGTTAAAAATGATTTTTTTAAGTTTTTTTGCAATAGGTAAGAATCCAACTCAGGACCTTCAGTTTGTTATCTATTATGTCTACCACTTAACTACAACACTTATTTGATACATATTTGTATTATATTTCTTTTATAATATCTATATAAAACTTTTACTTAGTTTTAAATTAAGTATTTACTTTATTTATTTAATTTATTGTGTAAATAAATTCACCATATCTTATTTAAATAATATTTTTTCAATTTTTAGAAAATCCGGTTCGACCACCGATTTAATCCGGTTGAACCTTAAATCCATGAACCACCCTCTTCACCTGTTCGATGACCAGTCCGGTTCTGAAAACCATGGATATTATTGTTTACAGTAATTAGGTCACGTTTGGTTGGCGGAATAGAATAAAATGGAATAGAACAGCTATTCCAAGGGAATAGAATAGTAAGGAATAGAGTAAGTATTCCATAGATTGCTTATTCTTGTCTTTGGTTGATACGTTGGAATAGAAAATAATATGTAAAGTTTTTAATCAAAAAGACATAATTATCCTCACTTGCAATACCATATCGTTTATGATATGTTCTAATTATCTAATATTTTTTTTCACAATATTAGATTTGTTACACATCATATTTCTTATTTTACTTTAAAAATTATGAACATCGGGAAATTGAATATTTCATTTAATAATTTTAATATCATTGTTCTCCAAACTTCTCGATGTTCGACAATTAAACATAAAAAACACAATACATAGTTAAGTAGTTTCAAAATCACAATTAACTAGTAGTTTAATACAATGTATCTTCTATTAATTATCTTTCACCCACTTCAATGGTAGCTAGTAGTTGTATACGTAATATTTAAGGAGTGTTGTCAAGAAAATCTGTCACCCACTTAGATCTTTCTTCAATTGGAAGACTAAAGAAAACCAACATTTGAGTCGGGGGATTCGGAATCTTCCTTAGTGCAGTGAACATCTCCTTTCTAGCTAACCCATCAACCTCTTTCAAAACTTCATACAACTCTTCTGCTTTTTGTTGGATTGTTAGTTCAACTCCAATACTTCTACCAATTTCTTTCATATCATTGCCCAACATCTTAGCAGCTTTCAAGAGGGATTCAGCTGTTGATGACTCAAGTGAATGACTCTTTTCCTTCCTTTTCTTAGTACTTCCTCCATCATTTTTTACAGTAGATCCATCAGATTGATGTGTACTCTCAGTTTCATGTTCTTTGCTACCTTATTCATTGATCTCCTCAAGTATATCTTCAACTTCTTGAGTGTCCTTTCCTGTTGCTCGATCTTGGCCATAAATTGTGGTAAAATCTTCAAAGTACCATAAGCTCCTTGATCTAAATGGTGTAGCTTTTGAGTGACTCTATCAACAACACGTAAACAAGAAAATCGGTTCATTTAAAATTAGGAAACTTCAAGCAATAGTCATGAGATAATTCCAAAATTATCTTACACTGGTAATATGTAAGAAACAAAAGTCTATGTTGTTTACCAATAGTATCATCTATTGTCAAATTATGTCCAATAAAAATAATTATCTGGTGAACTTTTGGTAAAATGTTCATTGTAATTGACATAAAATAGCAAACGGTAGCAGTAGCACTAACATATCATGATTAAGGAGGCAAATAGTAGCAATAGCAGAAGATTTCAACTAACCCTCTACCTCTACCCAACTTTTATTCATTGTAGTTCTCTTAGATAAAACCGGAAATGGGAGAGCAGAAGGCAACTACATCTAGGCCACTAAGTAGTTTTTCTACTTAATTTTAGTTTGGCCAGGATCAAATTTAAAGCATGAATTAAAAAGGGCAACTAAACATTCATAAACATATTATAAAAAACAGATTTAATTACCCTACTAGATAAAATTAGATCTTTTAAAATTAGAACAGCTAACTACTAGATAAAGTCTAATTTAAATCTTGAAAATAGATCTGCCACCAAACAACTTACAACTTCAGAATTTAACAGGAGAATAATCTAACTGACTCTATTATTATGAAAAATGATTAAAATAAGGAGTAACAATTTACCTTTAGATAAGCATTCCCCACTTCTTCATCCACCAACACGAGGTTTCTTTCATAATCCCATCCAAAACCACTTGTACATGAACTATAAATCATGTCATAAATAATGGACCGATCATTTCTCAAAGTTTTTATTCTAGATTCAATGTGTGGGGGTAGCTTTTAAGTTAGTATCCTCTAACTTGACCTTTAACATTTTTTCAAGAATCGGCAAATACCTAGTCGAAAACCCGCTTGGAGCATTGAATGTCCCTTCATGATGGAGTTCAACCATGCAAGAAACCAATGCTCTATCTTCGTGTGGCTTCCATTTTCTCTTAGTTCCTTTTTTAAGATGGGTTGTGGTTGATTTACCTATCATAATGTACAAATCATAGATAAAGCAAATGAAAAAATAACTTGTTAAGTAAAAATTAAATTATAGACAACAAATTTATGAAAGCTTGCTTGATTTAACAAAATAAATTAACTACAGTTAGCAATATAACTACCGCTTTTTGTACAGAATTCTTGAGATGTATAGAAACGTGAAGAAGAATCATTTCAGTATAAGTTGATATCAGTTTCCTATTAGTGAACAAATCTCATTCAACAGCAAATTCTACTTTCAACATCAATTAGTACTCTTCTAATTTTGTTTGTAAATAAAGAGAACAGCAAATCAAAAGACAAGAAACTTACTACTCTCAAATGGTGCCAACCTTGATCCACCTTCTCTCACCTCTCTCTGTTTGCCAGAATTAGGCTTGCACATATCCTTTGTTCTTCCTTTCTCTAACGCGTTTTCTTTGCAACGGACTTGGTTATGCTCGATTAGTCTGTTATGAGATGAGGTTGAAATAATAGAAGGGTATTTTAGTAAATTTAAAAAACTCTAATTCAGAGAATAGCGATTCCTGATGGAAGTGTAGGAATATATATTCTCCAGATTTTGGAATACCAATTCGATAGGAATAACTATTCCTAGCCTCAAAGTCCATCCAAAGCATGGAATAAGAATATGAGTTGATTTATTTCATCAAAGTTTTTCAACGAGTTGTAAAATAAGAATATGAGCATTCTATTCTGAAGGAATGATCAAATTCTTACTTTTAAGAACTCCAAACCATACAACCGTTAACGAACATGATTTAACAACTAATCATTTCGGAAAAACCTCAATATGCACATAATATACATATAATTAAGAACTTGCACAAACTTTTAAACAAGTCAGACATTAAGCCTGAGCAAAAAGATCAGTCTAGCCGAAAAAGAAAGGTAAGGAACATTTGCAGCTTATAAAAGAATAGAACCAAAGTTATTAGAAAGCTATCTTAGATTCAATGGCAATTGCTTAACAAGTCAGCTAACCTGATTTCCACATCCTAATAATAATAGCATTCCACACCAAAAAATTATAATTGTTGGATTCTGAGAATCATAAAGTGAAGTTTTGTTAGTTGAGTCAAGAAGATTACTCAGCAGATGGTCACTAACTAAGTAAAGAAGACTTCCCAGCAGACGGTCACAAACTGTGTGAAGAAGACTACTCAGCAGATGATCACAAACTGAGTGAAGAAGACTACTCAGCAGACGGTCACTAACTGAATAAAGAACACTACTCTGCAAACGGTCACAAACTGAGTCAGACAGTAGACAGTCATAAAGTACTATACGTAATGAGTTGGATGATAACTCAGTAAACAGTCACAAAGTACTGTACGTACTGAGTTGGATGATAACTCAGCAGACTGCAACAGAGTACTGTACGTGCTGAGTCAAAAGATAACTCAGCATATAGCATCAAAGTCTGAGTCAAAAGTAAAAGATAATTCAGAAGACAGCAATGCCTTAGAAGCCATCGACAAAAGAACTCAAAGGAACATTACTACAAACTCAGAAGAGCAGTAATGCCTCAGAAGACAAGCTCCAGAGGAACATTGCTAACTCAGAAGCATAGCAGACTATTTCAGAAGAACACTACAGCAGAAGATAACCAGAAACCAAGGATCAGTGGAAGTCCATCTGGAAATATACGAAGGATAAAATAATTAGTTCCACTCAAGTAGTGGAAGCTGATTTGGCAATAAAAACACGTTGCACTGTGTTCCACCTAAAAAGACATAAAGTTAAGAAGATAATGGAATTTAAATAATGACCAACAAACATATCCTGAAATCACGGTATGGGTCTTTCTTGGACTTATTCTTCTCCCACAACAACTTGTCTACAACGGGAAGATTCTCCAATCAAGATTGAAGTTCAATGGGAAGATCCTCAACTCAATTTTAAAGGATCAATGGGAAGAATCTCAACAAAAGTCCAAGTTCAACGGAAACATTCTCTCCTTCTATAAAAGGATGTTTCCCAGCATTGAAGAAAGATAAGCAGAGAACAACAATTTAAGTGAAATCAAGTCTTATATCTTCACAACAATTTTCTCTGTAAATACATACAGCAAACACTCAATTTCTATTATGTTTGTAAAAGAGCTAACTGGAACAAAGTTCATAAGCTCATTCTATCTACTGTAAAATTGTATTGTAGGACACTAGCTGCGATTAAGTTAGTGTGTGGGAGCTTAGATTACTTGTGAGTAAGTTACTCAGGAAGATAAGAAGCTTATAACCTTAGATTCAGAAGGAGATACTTCTGGATTGGTATAGCTCGTTGACATATAGAAGCTGTTGGACGGTACTTCTGTATTGGTATAGCTCATCAAGGTGTAGAGAAGCTTAGAGATCGTGTGAAAACTGTGCTCAAGGTGATAAGAAGCTCAGAGCCTCAGATTCAGAAGGAAGAACTTATAGATTGGTATAGCTCTTTGAACCAGAAGCTGTTGGAGGTTCTTCAACTTGGAGCCTCAGATACAGGTGGAAGGTACTCCTGTATTGGTATAGCTTAGTAAAGCATAGAATGTTGGAAGTGACTTTAGTTAGAGCTTTGTAAAATGTTTACTCTTCACCAGAAGAAAAGTTGATAGTGGATTAATCTTGGACAGAAATTTTCAAGGACAGGATTAGGCAGAGGCTGAACCAGGATAAAATAGCTATTTGCAATTACTCACTCTTCTCATTTTTTTGTGTTTATTTATTTCCGCATCTGAAACACATAAAATATTAAAGCGGATTCTGAGCAACAATCTCTTACTCAGAAGTAACTTCAAAAGTAACGTTTTTTGAAGTTATCAGTGAACTCGAAAAAAGAGTCATCACCCCCCCCTCTGACCTATTTTACACCCTACTGAGTTCTAACAAGTCGTATCAGAGCAGTACACTGTTAACAGATTTAACAAATCTAGATTAAAAGATCATTATGGGTGAAAATAGCAAGATAAACTTGCATGGAAACTTGACCACACAGATACTCCCAGAAGGGCTGTCTATGTCCAGACCTCCATTATTCTTTGGGAAGAGTTACACATTCTGGAAGAACAGAATGAAGAACTTTATACAGTCTCAGGACATGTATGCATGGCTTGCTATAGCCAATGGTCCTTACATTCTTACATCAATTGTAGATGGGGTGGTCTCTCCCAAACCTGAAGATGAATATAATGACTATGACTTTAAGAGATTACAGAGTAATGCAACAGTAATTAACTTCTTACATTGTGCTTTAGATGCTGCAGAATATAATAAAATCTCAGGTTGTGAAAGTGCCAAGGAGATCAGGAAAAAGCTAAAAGTGACCTATGAAGGAACAGACAAGGTTAAGGAATCAAAGATCAATCAGAATCTTCGTCTCTATGATCTATTTAAGATGGAAGAAGGTGAATCAATATCAAGCATGAATGCAAGATTCACCAACATCGTCAATAAAATGAAGAGACTGGGCAAGAACTTCTCAGAAGAGGAGCAAGTAAAGAAAATTCTTAGAAGCTTAACTGAGAAATGGCAGGCCAAGAAGACTGCAATAGAAGAAGCTCAAGATCTCAAAACTTAAAGGTATGATGAACTCATTGGTTCATTAATTACTCATGAGATGTCTATGCAGAATTTCCAGAACAAGGAAAAAGCAAAGAAAGCAATAATCCTAAGAGCAGAAGAAGTCACTAAAAGCTCATTAGAAGACAATGAGGATATTGCTATGCTGGCCAAAAAGTTTAAGAAGTTCATGAAGAGAAATTAGAGAACTTCTCAAAAGCTTCAGAAGAAAGGAAGTCTTCCTCAGAAGCTAGACCTCCAGAAAAGAGACTTCTCAAAATGGAAACTCAGAAGATCTGAAGAAAAGCCCAGAGAAGAAAAGACCACATGCTTTGAATGTCACCAAGAAGGACATATCAGACCAAACTGTCCTAAGATTAGAAAGGACAAAGGAAAGAAAGCAATGGCAGCAACATGGAGTGACAATGAAGATGAAAGCACTATTGATTCCTCAAAAGATGATGAAGCTGCACACATCTATCTCATGGCTACTGATGATATGTACCCAACTGTAGAGTTATGGTATAGAGGCACAGAGAAGATCTCATCTTCTGAAGAAACATCTCAGGAAGAAAATGAGGTAAATTCTAAACTCAATATTCCTGATGAAATTATAGAAATACTTGCACAAATTTTTAAGTAGGTAAACAAAAACAAGAAACACATGAAGATTCTGAAAGAAAATTTTGAAGTCTTCTGTGTTTAATACTCAGCAAGCAAAAACTCCATCCACAAAAGGCTAGGAGAACTTGAAGCAGAGGTTGAGAAATTGAAGAAAGATCTAATCCTGGTAGGAATCAACGCAAACAACCTCAGCAGAAGAGTAATGTTGCTAGAAGGCCATGTATCAGGAAAAATTACTCTGCTTGGAACATCAGAACCTAAAAAGAAGGAACCCATTCAGAAGAAAGATCTTCATCAGCAAAGGTGCCCTCAGAAGATGAACGTTCTTCAGAAGTAAAAACTTCAACGAAAGAAGTATCAAGGTGAAACCTCAGTTCCTAACCAAGGAAGCTATAAGGAGTGTGGATCTAGATATCGTGCACTCAGTCATCAAAAGAGAGAACAGAAGATAACTTGGAGAAATCCATAGGCCAGAAGTAAAACCCTACCTCAGAGGCAACCAATGCAGAAATCTGTTGAGCAGTGTTCATCCTTCAGAACTCTGAAGAAAGAGAAGGCCAAAAAAGCTACAAAAATATTCGACAACTTCTGTGGAAAGAAGAATCATGTAACTTCAATGTGTAGATTCAAGAATGGTTTTTATGACTCTTACAATTGGCCAGGTTTAATTCATAATGCACCCGAACCCAGGGGAAACTGGGTTCGAAAACTTTAACCTGTTACTTTTGCACATAAGTCTTAGATCCACAGAAGGTCAATAAATATAACATGTAGACAGTGGATGCTCAAGACATGTGATCAGGAGATGAGATATCATTCATATCATAAAAGATGTAAAAGAAAAGGGAATGCTGGCTTTAAAGACTATGTCTCACAGCATGGAGATGAAGGACATTCTCCAGAAGCAACAGAGGGTCATGTTCATCATGATCTACCCAACGAGACAAGAGCCAAGAGGATCACTCAGAAGGACTAATCTTTAATGCGACTCAGAATCATGCTCTCATCAAAGGACAACTCAGTACAATGACAAGTCATCCAGCATGGAGCCAAAGAAGAATGATGGCTATTGTGCACTCAGCAAGAAACAAAGCTCAGTGGCACTATCTTCTTCAAAAGTTGAGTACCTGGTGACAGGAAGCTGTGTTGCTCAATCGCTATGAATTGAACAGCAGCTAGAAGACTATGGAGTTAAGGCTGATTGCATAGAGATACTTTGCTATAACATATGTGCTATTGATTTATCAAAGAATCAAGCTCAGTATAGCACAAAGCACTCAGCTCAGCACAACATACCAGAGAAAGTCAACATCAGACTCCATTCCATAAGTCTCAAGATAAATGTGGAACGGATATGCATGTGTACTGAAGATCAGAGAGCTAATATCCTTACCTAACCTCTGAGCATCACCTTCCTCAGAAGAAAAATAAATTTGAGCAACTCAGTATGAACAGTGCTCAGCAGCTAATGTAATTACTCATAAGGGAAAGAAGTCTCAGAAGCAACAGTTATCCTCTGAAGAGTTAACCCAGGAATTACGCCATATTTCAAAATTTCAAAAACCCGAATCCTAAGCCAGATCTTTAGGTTAAAACTGTTCACTTCCCTCCGTCAATTAAACTCTTGACGGTTACTGAAAAATGTAGACAGTAAATGCTGAAACCGTTTTCACTATTCCTCAGTAAATTACTATTCTATCCCTCGTAAATCTTCTATATAAAAGGGTAAAGACTGTTCATCACCCAAACACTTTACCAAAATTCTCAGAACTTTTCCAAAATTCTCTGAGAAATCCTATCCTCTCTAAATAACCCTAATTCTCTAAACCTTTCTCCAAATGGCACCCAAAAGAACCAGATCATCTAAAACTGGTGCTAAATAGCCAATAATCATACAAATCCCTCCAAAGACCTTTGAACCTATTCTATACAGGTCAAATCCCTCTACCATCATTCCCCAGCAATTTTTGGGAGATAATGCATTCTTTAAAGCACCCACTTTCAAACCAACCATTGAATTCCATCAGTTGGGAACTTGGTTGAAGCTAAAGGAATAAAATTTTCCAAAGATTGTGTCTGAGTTCTACACTAATCTTCAGAGATGCACTATTAGTGATGAGGAACTCAAAACCAAGGTGAAAGAAAAAGAGATGGTCATCACTCCATCATACTTAGCTAGTTTGCTAAACTTGAAGGATGAAGGCGTGGCATTAAGAAGAGGTTGTGAAGACACAACTCAGTATGATAAGAAGGCCTTTATGCCTGAAGGATGGTTTAGAGAGAATATCAGCACACATATGCCTCAAGAGCAAAGGTATTGGCAATTCATAATGGCACATCTTCTTCTTCAGAATATAAATTCAACAAATGCTGTATCCAGTTATGAACATTGCATCCTAGTTCATCTGGTGAAAAAGAGGAAGGTCATTTGGCCCATTTTCATAATGCAGTATATGCTTCACCACAAGTGTACATTTGGTGGTTTAATCAATAGAATTGTGGCATCCTTTGAGATGAACTACTTAGATGAAGAAGGATTGACTAGCAGTGAGATTATGAGGGAGACCTTTGATAAAAAGGTAGATTACGGCATGAAGTGGGACAAGGAAGAAGCCCTAAAGAAGGACTTAGCCAGAAAGCAAAGGGAGAAGGAGTTAAGGGCTGCCAAGAAGGGTGAAGTAGTCTCCCCCAAGAGGCAAAGAGAACCTGTGCTGAAACAAGAGGAAATCCCTAAGGCGAAAAGGAGTAGAATCAGTAGAAGTAAGGTACTTGCTGTTGAGGGAGTATTGATAACTCCTACTGAAGTAATTGAAGGAAAGGCCCAGGGAATTACTTACTCTATGAATAAATTCCAATATGTGCCAAGGCCTTCAAAGGAGAATAGCTTAGAAGATGAAGAGGATAACCAACCTATCAGCATCCAAACTAAGAGAAAGAGGGGAGAATTTGATCCCAACATGGCAATTCCAAGTGAGGATGAGTTTGAATTTGTAGAGAATAAAGAAGAGGCAGAGAAGGAGAAGAAGAAAGCCAAAACCTATGGCGAAACCATTATCTCAAAGGATGATCCTCAGAGAGATGACATGATAAAGGCCTACAACCAAAGTATAATCGAGATCTTTACTCATGCTCTACACAAAGGGATGATTGGAGACTTAAGGATTGTAGTAGAAGAGGCAGAGAAGAGAGCTCTGTCAGAAGGGAAGAGAACTCCTGCTCCAGAGGAGTTTACTGCTAAAATGAAGGAGAAAAGCACCTCAGAGACAGTGGAGGATGACTCTGAGGAAGTAGATGGAAGAATGTTAGAAGGGATATCAATGGAATTTGACTTACCTCTAGGAGCTCTTCCAGTAGCTCCATGTCTTATCCCTCTAAAGGTGGCAAATCCCACCAACTTTCTACTAGAGAAGAAGGCACAATCTCCTCCTTTGGATCAACAGAAGTCAGTATTTGATCCCCCTCATCTCTTCACAGCATCTCTTGAGATACCTCAGAAGTTTTTGTCAACACTTGGTGAATCTCCACCAACTGAGACAGATCCTCTTGTAATTGCAACATCTATCGCTCAGAAGATATCTAAAGAGATTGAGGTTGAAGCTAAGAAAACTGAAGCCGCTGAGAAGGAAAAGAAGGTTGAAGAAGAGGAAGACAAGGCTGAGGGAAAGAAGAATGAGAAAGAAGAGGCTGATAAGCAAACTCTGCTGAAAGAGAAGTTGCCATAGGAAGATCCGTTCCTATCAGCTCTTCAGAAGGAAGAAGCTCAGCAGACTGTAGTGACTGAATGGGGTGTTTAGTCATCAGTATCAGATCCTGTTAACGAGTTTGTAGATATGGTCAGCTCAGTTTTTGCCAAACATAACATCAGGCCAGAAGATATAGGAAAGGAGGATGATAATGAAGACAAGAATGAGGGAAATCAGATGGAGCATTAAAATGTTGCGCTGGAGGATGCCTCAGATGAAGAAAATAACGGTGCTCAGCACCAGCAGCACTCTACTATTCCAAAGAGTTTGGTATATCCTGAAAGTTCCATCACTCTAATCCCCAGACCTGAAGAGCAAAGAATCTTTGGGGATGAGTCTCTTAATAGAAGAGGATGGATGATGGGTAATATTGCAAATGAAGGAAATCCCAGCACCTCTATTCTTATCAACTCCCTTCATCACATAGGGAAGATTCTTGATGATCTCCTGACTATCGCCCTTTGACTCAACAACTCCATAGTGATTTGAAGCTCGCTCCTTTCAACTGCCAACTCACTCAAAGTGTTACTCTTATCTCAGAGCAGGTGCAGATCATCATGGAAAGAGTTGACAAGATCCCTCTTCATTCTCAAATTCGCTCTGAACTTATCTAGCACCTACAACCTCTCATGGAGACTAGACTCAGCAACTACATAGATATCTTGAAATCTCTGGAAAAGATGAATGGATTCATGGATGTTGGCGAAAGGGGTCTGGAGTTGATCCATGATGAACTTAATGGGTTAAAGGAACATTCCCAGAGTTAGTATGCTAAAATTTTATCCACTCTGGGAACTGCCATAGAGTGTACCTCAATAGAATTCTCCATAGGGCTAAAGAATGAAGTCCAGGTGCTAAGAACTCAAAACGCTTTCTATTTGTGGTAACAAGAGAATATCCAAAATAGTCTTACTAAGATGCTAAAGCACATGAATGATTCAAAGGCTGAAACTCTAAAGGTATTGTAGATTCCAAGAGAGATTTGAAGTCTAAGATCTTCAAGGCTGTTGAAGATACTCACAAACAGATAACTGAGACCACTTTTGCTCAGAAAAATGAAGTTGATGACATAAATGATAAGCTGAAGGAGTATACTGCTGCCCTTACCAAGACCACTGACGAAGTACGAGATATTATAGTGGCAAGGAATGCAAGCACTTCAGAAGCTCTTCAGAAGAGCATTGACGGGCTAAGTACTCAGCTTGGTGGTCTATCTCTCCACTCTTTCTGCTCACATGATAGTGAGATCGTTCCATTCCTGTAGCATCTAGCCAATGGTCTCAACACTCAGTGGATCTAGAATCAGAAGGCTCTCCAAGTGATCCTTGAAAGCATATTTCCTTCCGTACCCAGTAAGACTGCAAGGCTGATTCAGCAGATTGTCCCTCCTCTTCAAGCTAATGTAAAGAAGTCATCTAGAGGTTTACGCTTGATGAGCTGAAGATTGTCGCTCAACTTGTTAGCACTGATTGGAGGGAGAAGGATAAGCATAATTTCAAGGAAATCTGAGAAAGGAGGATGATCTCTAACCAACCATCCAGCAATGCCATGGAGATTGATCAACAGTAGCAGGAAAATCAAGATGATGAATTCATAGCTCTTAAGGAGAAACCATTGTAATTGAATTCATTCATTGTAATTATACTGTAAAAACTTGTAATCATCATTAATAATAAGTTTTTACTTTTGCTCTAGCATTACAACTCTTTGTTGTACTGACTTGTATAAATAGAATCTAAGTATGAGATTATGAGGAAGTATGAGGGAGTAAGTACAAAAATTACATCCTATGCTTGACTTCACTCAAAACCAACAAAATGAGGGAGATTGTTGGATTCTGAGAATCATAAAGTGAAGTTTTGTTAGTTCTGAGTTAAGAAGAATACTCAGCAGACGAAGACTACTCAACAGATGGTCACTAACTGAGTAAAGAAGACTACTTAGTAGACAGTCACAAACTGAATGAAGAAGACTACTCAGCAGACGGTCATAAACTGAGTGAAGAAGACTACTCAGCAGACGGTCACTGAGTAAAGAAGACTACTCTGCAGATGGTCACAAACTGAGTCAGACAGCAGACAGTCACGAAGTACTAAACGTAATGAGTTGGACGATAACTCAGCAAACAGTCACACAGTACTGTACGTACTGAGTTGGACGATAACTCAGTAGACTGCAACAGAGTACTCTACGTACTGAGTTAGAAGATAACTCAGCATATAGCATCAAAGTCTGAGTCAGAAGTAAAAGATAACTCAGAAGACAGCAATGCCTCAGAAGTCATCGACAGAAGAACTCAGAGGAACATTACCACAAACTCAGAAGAGTAGTAATGCCTCAGAAGACAAGCTCTAGAGGAACATTGCTAACTCAGAAGCACAGTAGACTATTTCAGAAGAACACTACAGCAGAAGATAACCAGAACCAAGGATCAGTGGGAAGATCCTCAACTCAAGTTCAAAGGATCAATGGGAAGAATCTCAACACAAGTCCAAGTTCAACGAAAACATTCTCTCCTTCTATAAAAGGATGTTTCCCAGCATTGAAGAAAGATAAGCAGAGAATAACAATTTAGGTGAAATCAAGTCTTATATCTTCACAACAATTTTCTCTATAAATACATACAGCAAACACTCAATTCCTATTATGTTTGTAAAAGAGCTAACTAGAACAAAGTTTAGAAGCTCATTCTATTCACTGTAAAATTGCATTGTAGCACACTAGCTGTGGTTAAGTTAGTGTGAGGGAGCTTAGATTACTTGTGAGTAAGTTGCTCAGGAAGATAAGAAGTTTAGAGTCTCAGATTCAGAAGGAGGTACTTCTGGATTGGTATAGCTCGCTAACACACAGAAGCTGTTGGATGGTACTTCAGCTCAGAGCCTCAGAAATAGTTGGACGGTACTTTTGTATTGGTATAACTCGTCAAGGTGTAGAGAAGCTTAGAGATCTTGTGAAAACTATGCTCAAGGTGATAAGAAGCTCAGAGCCTCGGATTCAGAAGGAGGAACTTCTGGATTGGTATAGCTCTTTGAACAGCTTGGAGCCTCAGATACAGGTGGAAGGTACTCTTGTATTGGTATAGCTCAGTGAAGTATAGACTGTTGGAAATGACTTCAGTCAAAGCTTTGTAAAAGGTTTACTCTTCACCAGAAGAAGGATTGATAGTGGATTAAATCTTGAACAGGAGTTTCTAAGGACTGGATTAGACAGAGGCTGAACTAGGATAAAATCGTTGGTTGCATTTACTCACTCTACTCATTTATTTTTGTATTTATTTATTTCCGCATCTGAAACACATAAAACATTAAAGGGGATTCTGAGCAACAATCTCTTACTCAGAAGTAACTTCAGAAGCAACATTTTCTAAAGTTATCAGTGAACTCGAAAAAAGAGTCATTCACCCCCCCCTCTGACATATTTTACACCCTACTGGGTTCCAACAATAATTAGAATAACTTCATTTAAATCCCATCTGTTAGCCTAAACTCTTAAATAGTATCAAATAGACAGACGTACTTGTCTACCAAATTTCATACCCATTTGCTTAATAGACAATAGATTAAGCAACTGGTTGCCAATTCTAGAAGAACATCCCAATCTTCAACTAATAATTGAACCACAAAGTAAATAAAGCTTAAAGAATTTTCTTTGTTTTTTTACAATGTGGGTCCTACAAAAATGACACTAATCTAAGCTTAAAATAAAAATCCCA
Source organism: Euphorbia schlechtendalii (assembly GCA_949673415.1). Taxonomy (NCBI): domain Eukaryota; kingdom Viridiplantae; phylum Streptophyta; class Magnoliopsida; order Malpighiales; family Euphorbiaceae; genus Euphorbia; species Euphorbia schlechtendalii. The sequence continues at coordinate 18,784 of CATIWQ010301605.1, forward strand.
AGCACAGAGTTGGGTTTAAGGAAAGTGAGTAATGGGTTTAACTAAACTCAATCTGTAATTAAATTAAGCTAAAACTATGTATTTGCTACAAGTTTTAAAATAAAAAAAATGTAAAAGACGTTAGCCTATCATGTGCCTTTAAAGCCTTCCCAACAAAAGAACATAGAAATTAAGTTCAATACACTAACATTTCAACACACATTTTCTACTATGGATTACAATGCATGCTAAGTTGTTGTGAATGAAGGTTTTAATGAAGTTGATTTTGGAGAAAGGGCATAACAGAGTACTTGCGTATCATGAATATCCTGAGAATATAATATAATTTGATTTCGTTACAAATTTACATGTCAAGAACTTGCTGAGAGTTCATCCACAAGATGAAGTTTCCATTAAAAATGTTACGATACGTGAAATCCCCAAGTTATCGTACTAGCTATTTATATGGTCCTATACTGTAAAGTAGAAGCTAGTGTGCAAGAGCTCATAATACAAATTTCCATGTAGAACTAGATAGTTAGAACTAAAGTTAGCCACAATAGAATACAAAAGTGATATAGATTTAATTTAGCTAGTGTGTTGAACTCTGAACCTCTACTTAGCAGATGTAGAAGAATCAATTATCCACAACAGGAGAAATGCAGCTTCTAGGAAATAGACAACTAATATATCCAATTTCTCAGTTCTCAATCATGAACTGCAGTTTCAAAATCAAAGGAAACTGATGAAAAATTGCTAAAATTTTCTAATTATAAACCATTTAGATTTGACTTAGAAATTTACTGAATTGAAAAAACTTTATAGTAACTCATAAGGAGAGAGCAAGGGATTGATTGAACGATACAAAATCCATGAAATCAAGCAGAAAAAATATCAAAATTACAATTCAAATTGGAGCAGAGAATATCAAAATTAACTTTAGTTAGCTCCAATTAATTTTGCATATGCAGGTGTACAAAAATTCTAGGGTTTCAAGCATAAACGATATCGTAAAAGAGATGAACAAGGAATTAGAGAAGTTAAACCTGAGATATGTAGACCGACTAAGAAGGTGAGAAGAATCGATAGAAAAGTTCAGTTTATACTTTCATCCTCTCCTCTCCGGTCATCGGTGTTGATATTGGACACGGCCATTCTCCTCCTTTCTCTCTTTTTCCTTTTTGATGTCGTGGTCTCTCTGATTCTGTTGAATATTTTGGGAGGGGTACTTTCGTGAATTGTAATTAATTAGGTGAAATAATAGCTATTCCTTACCATCTATAAAGAATGGAAATTGTAAAAATTGTATGGTTTGTGAAACTTATTTACAAGAATACGTTCCAACTTATCTTTTGCATTCTACAACCAATTTTAAGTTTCAGTTTTCACTCTTTACGTTCTATATATACACTGTTTTATCAAGCTTCAGTTGCTTCCTCTTTTTACATCGCTCGTTTCTCTCCATCAAAATCTCTCTTCCTTGTTTCGATTATCCTCGATTTTCTCTATATCGAAGTTTTTTCAAGTTTCTGCTCTTTGCAATTCTTATATTCTTTGCACAATTCCAATTTTCTAGCTTTCGACCGGTTTTTT
>CATIWQ010301626.1:0-12599 GCA_949673415.1 Euphorbia schlechtendalii
GAGGCAGTAGCAAAAAAGAAGAAGAAAGGGTTTTTATAGCTAGGTTAATGAGGGACCGGGTAAGTGAATTTAGTAAAGGGTGTGGGCTAGGGTTTAAGAGGCTTTAGGCATAGAAGAAAGTTGCTAGCCACCAACTCTAAGCCCAACATATTATATGACAATTATCATAATAAATAGATACATACGGTACCGTAATAATCTTGTATTATAGGGAACATACCACAATTCTCATCGCCTCTCAGGATCTTTGGCACAGTAATCACAAAGGGAGGCCAATATCTCGAGGTAAACCAACCCATACTCAACTAATTCATTAGGCTTCACAAGGGATATGTCAAACACCTGAACCAAAAATCATCCACTCTTCCTTAACATGAACAAATCAGGATCACAAGTCCACCAACAAAAGAAAAAATTATTGACACTCAAAGTACAGAAGTTTGTTAAAAACAATATAGTGTCCGCCGTCAATTTCACATATTCAAAAACTAAACTATCTAATAACCAAACCAATGAATCACGCCTAAAAAGTAAAACTATCAAGCTTCAACTACTTATAATAACAATCAAAGGGACGCTTAACCGAGCATAATCTCCGAAAAATTAACATGACACTTCACAAGCAGCAGATGATGCTTAAATAGGTTAGATTTAACACATTTTATTACTGAAATTCATTCATGAAGCAAGACCTCTATAATGAAAATACTTGAGAGGTCTTTAGAAGATACAAAAAACTTACACCAAGAAAGTGATGGCAGAAAGAGGTGCATCAGCAAGGCGGCAAAGATCAATAGTTCGACGAGGAGAGAAAGTGAGCAAATGACAAGAGAAGATGCAGCGTGACAACGAGATGCGACGCTAGGACTTGAGGAGCAACGTGACAGCACGAGGAGCAGTGATGTGACATCGAGATATGAAGGAGAGTCAAGATGTGGAGGTGATGGAGAGGGAGATGGCTGAGAGCAGGAGGCGAAGAAAGACGAGAAACTGAGCAGATTATTGAAAGATAATGGAAAATAAATAGAGAAAGTAAATAACATATAAAGAAAAATAAAATTTTAAATTATCAACTTAAAAGAATTGTCATATGGGCATGTCCTAAAAATATTTTACCTTTTTATTATTAATCCATATAATCCCCAAATCCATATTTGTCAAAAGAAAAAAATGTCCAGCCCTAAAAAGGTGATTATTAACTTTAAAGTAAGTTTGTTGATTAGTAAATGTGTAATATTTACTCTAATTAATGTCTTTTTTTAAAAAAAATTTTGGAAGGAACATTGTATCCCTCCATCATTACCCTAATTAATGTATTTCCATGTAATGCTCATGGAATAGTATTATCTATAGTAGTTTCAAAGTAAAATTAGAGAGAAAGAGCGTGAGCAAATGAGAAAAAGAATTTTTGGGAATTGTATATTATATATCAGCCCTTGAAATAGGAAGGAAAATTGAGATTTGCTCAAATGCTTAAAGTGTCTTTTCAGAATTTTTGTCCATTTTTCTGTAATTTAAATATTTCTCTAAAGTTAAATTTAATGAGATGTAATTCCGCCCATCTATTATATTTGAATAGATGTAATTTTTAATTAAAAATTTTACTGTATTTGAAGTAGTGTTCATTTCCAATTCTACTTCAAATTCATACTTTAAATTTTATCTTACTATAAAATTGGAAGTTGCTACAGTGTTTATTCTCCAACCCTACATTTCAAATTATAAAATCACATTTATAAAGTAATAATAAATTTTTAAAAATAAAATAAAATAATTATTTATAAATAAAAAAAATTTATATTTTAAACATATATTCAAAGTAAAAGAATTTTCAAAAATTTAAAAACAACAAAAAATAAAAAAAATTTGAACGTAATTCAAAATTTGAAACTAAAAATGAAATGGATTTGGAGAGATTCCACTTCATTTGCAATTCCAACCCAACTTTTAAAATTGGATGGGATACTTACTCTATAATTACTTTTAAATATTTTATTATTACTTTTGAATATTTTAATACTATTTTCACTTTTAATATTATTTTATTATTTATGAATTAATGATAAATTGTATATGTTTAAAATAATTACTAATAGCATTTAATAGGGGTGTTAAAAAACCGAATCTAACCGAAATAACCGACCGAACCATGTAATTCGGTTTATTTAATTCAGTTTTAGATCTAAACGGTTCGGTTTCAGTTATCACTTTTATAGATTTTCGGTTAATTCGATCGATTCGGTTTTAAAATAAAAAAAAAACCGATATAACCGAACCAACCGATTAATTCAATGTATCTATCTAAAAAGTAATTACATATATAAAAATTTAATCTACAAACTTAATTTCATTAAGTTTGTCATAGCAATATCATCACGTTCTTAAGACACTATTATTTCATTTTATTGCTTTTATACAAAATATACATGTTAATTTCTGTATGTAATGAAAGTGTTAGTGATAATTGTATATAAAATAAATAGAATTTTAACAAGAAAATAAAAGAACAAATAAAAAAAATTAATCAGTTAAATTAACCGAACCAACCAAACCGAATAATTCGATTAGGTTTCGGTTACTTATCTACTTCGATTCGATTTCGGTTTCTAATTTTTCATCTATTCGGTTTTCGATGTATTCGGTTTGGTTCGGTTATTGAACCGAATCAACCGATGAGCACCCCTAGCATTTAATATATTTAAATTTTATAATACAATTGTTTATTTATATATAAAATTACGATTATATTGGTTTGAATATAGAAAACAATATTTTTAATCCAATCATTGTTACTTAAATGAAATTTATTATTATTAGTTTAATTTATTTATGGTTGCTTTTAAAAATATATATGAAATATGCATTATTGATTATATCATATTTTAATTTTATATTTATCATATAACATGAAATATATATAAAAAGTTAAATATTGTTGTTAAATAATCAAATTTGCAAGCTCATCCTAAGTAATAGTTGTTGTTCATTGGATTTGCCTACTTCTTGTGCCGACTTCGTCAACCTCGCACGCTGGCTCAGAGTTTTTGGTAGGGTATCGTGACCTAGGATAAACTCCGGAACGTAGATTGGGACTGGCTGTACCACTCGGGCTAAAACACTGATCACGTCAAAGCCTTCTGCCGAGCAAATTAAAATATTGTTTGATAAGAGGAATCTTTTTGAAAGTAGAAGAATAGTGTTATGAGTTGGAAAGAATTTACTTTAGCAACCGTATAAATAGAGTAAAAACTATAAAAATAAAGTTTAAAGTATAGAAAATAGAGTAGTGGGTTGGAGATAACCTAAATAACTAAATTTAAATGTTAACTATTAGTATCTATCTTTATACCTATCATGATAAACATATATAAAAAAGAATTTTAGTTATCAATGTATTACAAGTGATATAAACAAATGTTATAGTAAAATATTTATACGTTTGATTCCTTTAAAAATTCTTTTCCATCTACTACTCACGATTTGAAATGTGCTCCACTGATACGTTATGCTCGGTTTTCTATCCAAGTCACTTATTTTTCATTTTATAAGTTCTATTTAGACCTAAAGTACCAGCGACTCCTTAAATTTATCTCATTTCACTTATTGTCTCTTTGAAGTTTGAAAAGGTACCGTAACTCCTCAACTTGACAAAATGCATCGGTTCCCCCTCCCCCAGACGTCTTGTTTCATCTTTTAAAAGTTAAACGAAATAACAGTATGTAACATTCATAAGTAAACTGATGCATTTTTTTAAAGCTAAGGAGTTACAAAAATCTTTTCAAAATTATAAATTTAGTAGTTGGTATGATTTATGTCGTACGAGCAATGTTTTAAAAGGTGCTAGGCGCTAGTCTGGCTGCCGAAGATTAATCGGGGCATAGACGTTAGCCAGCAGGATTTAGATGCTAGACGCAATAAGGTGACAATTCTCAAAATAACACCTAAACGGGGTCTAGGCAGATTCAGACAAAGATTTTTAAAACAATGCATGCGAGCAAAATGATTTAGCATTCTATTTATTATTAAAAAAGAATAAGTTATATGAATCATCGATATTTGATTTCTTACAACAAAAAAGAAATTCGAAATTATTTATATGAATTTAATACTCCTAGAATAAGATATATCATATTACCGTCTTAACTATTATTAGTTGCTACTATTATTCAAGAAAACTTTGATAGCATAATACAATAATTTTGATATAATATTAATAAACCTTATGGCAACTAAATATGATTCAGGCTTTTTTCAACAGGGAACTGATTGAAATGATTGTATATTTTTAATTATGTAAAAATTATTGAAATTGAAAATTAAAAATCAAATGAAACTGAACTGAAAAATAGTAAGAAATGGGGAAGTAGTTGTAAAACAGTGAATCAGCAATACTAGTTAACTTTTACGCAAGCAAAGCAAAAGCTAAAACCAAACATCATTAGTCCAGCAGAGTATCTTCCAAACTCATTGGAGGAGAAAATTATCACTTTGGAGAGAGAAAGTGAAAAAGAGAGGACAAATTGCATCTTCCCATTTTCCTTTTGAAAAACCCCACCTCCCTATCGTTCTTTCTTTCGATCAATCAAAATTTCTACAAATTAAAGCTGCCAAGAAATAATGTTGCCACTTTCTTTTGGGTTAATTATGTGTTGCTTGCTTTGTTCAATTTAATTGCAGTGATGGGTAAGTAACCCACCAAACCCTCCTCCATCAACAACTCTCACTTCTCACTCACTCACTCACTCTCTCTCTCTAGCTCTGGTTTGTTTCTTCCTCTCGTCTTTTCCATCGATTTCTTGCGTAATTTTGAATAAAGTTTTGATCTTTATGTGATTTGGCCTAGGAATTTTTGTGGGTCTTGGTTAATTTGCTCCAATTTGAGCAGGGATGGGCAATGCTAGTGGTAAAAACGATGATGAAGGAAGAACAGGAGAGGGAATGGAGTTTTATGGAGATGGTAGGGAAGTAGCAGCTGAGGCAGAGCCCATGCTTCACTCTCCTCCGCCTAGTCCCACCGGATTTCTAAACCCTCCTCTTGTATTTTCTCCACAGGTAATTTTTTCCCCTCTTTTTTTGTTTAAGAATTGGGGTTTTGGGGGTGCTGAACTGTATTTGTTCTTTTCAAGTTAATGTTTTTTTATCAGTGTTTTGTTTGTTGTATGTTCTTTCTCTGGTCTTAATTTTTTGAGGTGAAATTTTTTTTTTTTTTTTGGTGAGGTGAATAACACATGAAAGGTAACTAGTTTGAGAGATTTATGAATCTTGTGGACATGATATGAGTGAGATTATTTTGCTTGATGGCCGATTTAAAGAAAAATGATGGAAATTCTCTATAGGTGAATATATGCCAATTGAAAGAAACTAAATTCTGAACTTCATACTAACCCCTGCTAGTGGAGAATGTCTTAGCCTAATGGTTATAATTAAATTTGCGACCTTCAGAGGTCTTAGGTTCGAACTACGCAAAATTTTTATTCTTATGATATCAGATTGTATATACACCAGAATGCTAAGCAGTTTTTAAGTTCAAACCCTTTACGTTTGTTCTTCATAATTTGGACATATGCGCTTTTTTTCGTTCAATTTTCCTTGTCAAGATGAGAAACTGCTTATAATTGTATTATCCAGGTTCCCATGGCTCCTTTGGCAAGGCCCTCAGAGATAATTCATCCCCAAAACTACGGATCGGGTCAAAACACAACCGATTCCACAACTGAGAAACCAAACGCTGTAATGATAACTTGGAGTTATGACGGAAACCGAGTAGCTGTAACTGGATCATGGGATAACTGGCACAAAAGGTTAATTCTTTGTTTCAGGAACAAAACATTTCTTCAACTTCCATGTAGTTAAAACTCGGTTTGTTCTTTTTTTTCTTTTCAGGGATATTTTGCACAGATCAGGTAAAGATTTTGTTATCATGAAGATGCTCCCTTCTGGTATCTTTCGCTATCGCTTCGTTGTCGATGAACAATTGAGGTACGCTCCTGATTTGCCATGGGAATGCGATGATTCCGGAACTGCCTACAATATTTTGGATGTCCAGGTAATTTTTTCCAGCATTATTTACCCTTTTGTTTTCGCAAAATACATACTCAACTTGGCATGATTTACGTTTTTCCATCCTCAACTTTGAAAAGTCTCTGTCAGCTCCCAAAATTGCACTCGCCAGCTCCTCCAGTGCCATGTTTCATATTTTGATTGGAGGATAGAATTTTTTTTTGACATCTTAGAAAAATCAAATCAATTATAACGTGACACGTGGTACCGAGAGGGTTGAAGAGTGCGCTTCTGCTAAGTTTGGGGTGTTGGTGGAGTAAAATGAGAATTGAGGGCTAAGATTGATCAAAATTGACTGCACAATGTTATGACTGAAATTGAAAATGCATAATTTAAGTTGAAAAGTGAAATGAATGAATTAGCAATTGGTACATTGAATCATCTCTGGATATGAAGTCACCTCAGATGTATTCATAATTATGGTGGACCCATTTTCTTGATTTGGGATAACTGTTGAAAGTGCGTGCTTTTTGGTTATTCTTTTATTATAGCAGTTGAGTTGTCAATTTCAACTTTTCTGTTCTACTTAAATTTGGATCAGCTCCTTGTTTTGCAGATTTAGATTGCTCATTTGTTCAAGCTCAAATACATCAAATACACCCCTGAACTTACAACTTTTGCCAGATGTCACTCAGAACTTTCAAAAGTTCCACTTGGCCCCTATTGTGGTTGGGTTGACTTTTGAAGATGTTATCTTTCTGATTTTTCTCTCTTCAACTAGAAGTTGACACGTGGTGATGAAGCCAAACTGGTGCACTTTCACAAAGTTTAGGACTAAGTGGAATTTTCGAAAGTTCCGGGTGAAATCTGACAAAAGTTGCCAAGTTCAGGGATCTTGATACATTTAACCTCTGTTTAACACCGATTCTTTTTATTTTTTTCATCTTAATTTCTGTGACATGTTGTTGAGCAGGAAGATGTTCCGGAAGCTCCCGAAAGCCTAGCGGAGTTTGAACTTCCGCCATCTCCCGATTCGAGTTACAACAACGAGTCTCTGGGAGACGATGACTTTAGCAAGCACCCACCCGAAGTTCCGCGTCATCTTCAGTTGTCATTGGTCAACAACCGGACTTCTATCGCGGAAAGTAATCCGAGGCCTTGCCATTCTGTGCTGAACCATCTTTATATTCAAAACATCCGGGACCACCCCGTTGCACTCGGGTCGACCCACCGTTTTCTTCACAAGTATGTCACGGTCGTACTATACAAGCCCACTAGGCGATGAACATTAGTAGTTGTATTGGCCGTATTCTTTCGGGTATCATTATTTAGTAGGGTTGGATTTGTTGATTCAACGATTTGGATGTATGATTTGGTACAAAATAGCAAATGAAGAAACGAGAATTAAACTTGCTGTATTTATGTTGCTCAGCTATTAAAACTGAACGAAAATATTGAGATGAAAAGCCGATGTTTCGATTCATGAACTAACCCAAAGCATGGATTTTGAAATGATTTTGTTTGGTGAAAATAGCAAAATGAAATTCTAGTGATATATTTATTAGCCATCTTTCCTGCTAGTTAATTACATTTATTGCTACTTGAGCTTCAAAATTCAATTATTGCTTGGATGATGTATTTTGAATGGAAGGTAGAGGAAAGGAAAGGAGTTACCTTGCTTGGAAGTAATAACTTTTATAAATTGAAGGCAATAGAGAGGAACGCACTCCCCCCTGCTTCCCCTCGCCTCCACTATTTATAATTCCACCACGGTGGAATTTGGAGGATGATGTATTGATTTACACTTTTGCCCCTAACTTTTTATTTATCTGGAATTACTTTGAAGTTGTAAAGTATATTTTGGGTATTTCTCCGAACTTTAAAGTTTGTAAAATCTTCTTAAAAGTAGGTTTCAAATTAAAATTTGGTTAGTTAGAGTTTTGTCAAAACTTTTTTCAACTTAAAAAAATATTTTTAATTTAAAAGTTTTAAGTTGCAAATACATACTTTAAAAAATGATTTTTCTTTTTATTTACTCTTTTACTAAGCAAATTATATTATTATTCTCGTATTATATTCAAAACTCAATATTCTTGAATAAAGTATGATATTTTTAGTTTTTTTAAGATTCAACTTATAAATGACTTGGAATTCAATTTTGAAACATTTTTAACTGCTTATAAGTTACTTAAAAATCATTTTACAGAAATATTTAACTACTTATTTTTAAATCTCTTATAAGTTAAAAGACATTTTTAAATCATAAGTAATAAGTTTGGAGAAACACCCCATTTGTAAACAACAGGCTGTTCATGTCCTAAGAGTAGACCTCTTCGCGGGCCGGGCTACCCGCCTGGCTCGGCTTGAGTCCGCTTCAACTGGCCGGGTTCGGATACTCGTTTTTTGAAAAAGTCTGGCCCAAACCCGAATCGGTCAAATACTGAAGTTTCATGGATGTGTTTGGTTTTTATATAAATACCCAAACCCGACCCGACAAATAATTTTATTTATTTATTATATATTTATTCATTTAATTTATAATTATTTTAAAATTTTATATTTAATCCAATTAAATTTGAATAATTGATTATAATATATATATATTACTAAATATCAAAGATTTTAGGTAATCAATACAATTATGTTTAAAATTTAAAGATACAATTATGTTTAAAATTTAAAGATATTTTGGCATATTTTATATTTTTTCTATTTAGTTTAATAAAAAATTTATAACAAAATAATATACATGGGCTTGAGAATGACATTATAAGCCCGGCCCGAGTCCGAAATTCTAAAATATGAGCTCGGACCGGGTTTGAGTTAACATTTTTAGTAAAAAACCCGACCTGAACCCGGCCCAGTTCACTCGACGAACAAGTGTTCCTAAGAGATTGTCTTGATGTGACTTATGGAGAAATATTGGAATTCTTCAATTTTTTTTATAACTTTTTCATTGTAGCCCGCCAGACTGGTGGAAAAGGAACTGGAAAGTAACCATCAAGATTTGTGGGAGTGTAACTGGAATCATATCTTTGCTGTCACTTGGTGATTTATTTAGAGATGAAGGAACTTTTCTACTTTTAGTGTTGGTGAATCTATTCATTTTGATAAACACAAACACCATCATAACTTTTGTTGAATATTGTAAACATTGCGGGTCTCCTTTAACATCGGCAAGGGAAACTCCTTTTAACGGAAGCTTGGGCTGTTTTTACCGGGATCGAATTTGCTATAGATAATGGTTACACCAATGAAATATTGGAATCCGACTCTCTCGAGCTTGTCAACTTTATTAGTCGAGATTTAGCTTTCGCGCGGGGTTTTTCGTTCTCAATATTCTCAACGATATCAAGCAATGCCTTCGTTCTTCGACTCACTTCCATTTGATTCACTTAAGTAACACTTGTGCAGACTTCTTAGCAAAAATTGGGTTTGACTTCTAACCTGGATGTCCATATTCTTGAGAATCCTCCTTCAGCAATGTCTTGTCTTCTTTCTTATGATTGCTGTAACAGCTTGGTGGCAAGATTATGTCCTGCCCCTCTTCCTCCTTAGTATTTTTTTTACGGTCTCCCATTGGATGCTTTGATTGCTATTTTTATTCATGTGTCACCAAAATAACAATGCTTAATACATCTATAACCTTTGAACTTATTCAAAACGAGCTCTTCCTACCATGAATTTGTGATTGATAATCCCTGTACTTGTACAAAACGTGTCACTTTATCTCCCTAGCATCACGTGTCAGTTTTTGATTAGTTTGGCTTTTTAAAGATGTCATTTTTCTGATCTTTTTCTCTTCAACCAAAAGCTGACAAGTGGCAATGCGGGGCAAACATGTGCATTTTAAATAAGTTCAGAGAAGTATTTAACACATTTAAAAGTTCAGGTGATAAGAATCCATTTTGAACAAGTTTAGAAATAAGTGTATTAAGCAAGAAAAACAATTATTTGAACAAATAATATTTTTTTTATCAAGTACTGTTAGTTTTTCCGTACGTTTCTCCCAGGCATATCTTTAAAAAAAATTATATATGGTAATATATTACGCGAGGAGCTATTTAACTATTTTCAAATCTAAAAACTTTTTTATATTGTCATGGTATGTTTAAAAATGATTATTAAATATTTTTTTTTCAACTTATAATTTATAAATTCAGTAGAAAGTAAGACACACATTTGTTTTTTCAGACTTCTATATTGATTTAAACTATTAATAATTATAATCTAAATTTCATAAAAAATATCTTAATATAAAGCCTTGTTTGGTTGATGATTTTTTCATGCTACAGTATGATTTGACATTAAAGTTAGTTGTTTGGTTTCATGGTTTTTTCCGTAGTATGGTTTATTTTTATGATTTTTCATGGTTCCAAAGACATGAAACTCTAGTATTTTTGAATTATGGATTTGGTGGTTCTCCATGATTTTAACTTTTCATGTTACAAAAATAACCTTAAACTAAATCAATTATTACTAATTAACATTTAAACCTAGATATAAACAAGACATTTTACTGCTCTTCTAAATGGCCACATCTCTGCTCAACTCAGTTGCTACTGCTCTTCGAAAAGGCCACATTTTTGCTCAACTCAGTTATTATTTGATGTTTGTTAACAAGAAAGAGTTATTATTTGATGTTTGAGGTCACAAGCTAAACTTGTTAGACAATGTATACACTTGAGTTTTCTGAACTGAGTAGCTGGTATAAACGAGCAGCCATATTGGTGTGCTCTTCTGTTTTGTTACTCTCTGTACAGTGGATCATGAATTTTTGGCTTCTTATTTGAAAATTTGGAGGAGTTGGTAAAGCAATGCCTTTTTTTTGAAGGATTTATGTATCAGTTCCCTTGTTTTTCAAAAAAAAATTGTATCAGTTGCCTTGTGCCCTTTTGTGTCTTCTTCGGATATTGAGACAGGAGTTTAATGCTTGTACACCGATTTATTTTTGGTTTGCAGGTTTGGCCCTTCTGTGACATTTTTTCTTTGGCCTTTCCCTCATCAATTGAACAACATTGGTCTATGCTATTTTTCTCTTCTGCCTAACCTCTACATATATTAAGCATTATAGTTTTGGATCTTTTTCATGTTGTTGTATAAATCCTAAAAAACCATACTATACCTGTATAATTTGTAGTTTTGAATTCTCGTTTTTTATTAACAGATGAAGACATATTTTCTTTTCCAGTCATGGCAGAATTGGCAACGAAAGGATCACAGTTTGATGCTAAGCAGTATGATGCTAAAATGACTGAATTGTAAGTTTCTTGTTATCGAGAGCTTGAAATAAAAATGATGTCTGGTGGTTGGATTTCTTCTGTACCAGTTTTACTTTAAAAGCCCAACCAATTATCCGCCATAATGAGTAGTTGGAGAAATGGTCAAAGCAAATGCCCTTATAATCACATCCCTACATTAGTCATTGAAGAAATTGTGTTTTTGGTGGGATTTTGAATTGTAAAAGAGGTTGATATGTTAATTTGATGAAATGGACATTTAAGTTATCTTATTATCATTTGAACCATACAATACCATCAAATCAAATAAAAAATTTAATAAAATCATACTAAGCAAAAATATTTAAAAAATACCGTACCATACGAGATATCATATTTTAATGAACAAGAAAAGTCAACCAAACAAGGCCTGAGAAAACAACAAATCATATGTTTTCCACTTTTCTTGGCGTCAACTACAGCTATGAAGACTGCATTCGAAAGTAGTCTCTTTGAAGTTACCGAATTCGAAATCCTATTCATTTTTCAACAAACCTGCAACACGAACGCTTTTTCAAAACCCTTCATCACTCTTTCAGTACGATCTCATCCCTATTTTGTGCCATTTAATTTCGTTCTTGATTCCTTCAGTTTTCCTGTTTCAAACTTCATATTCACTACTCCCTTTCCAATTCAAATCTCGTAGCTGTTTTGACACAATACATCCGCCGGAATTGGGTAAGCCTACTTTCTCACTATTTTCTAGGTATTAATGTTCTATGAGTTCGCAATTGTTTTGATTTTCACTCGATAGGTATGCAATCACCGAGTCTAATCTGTACTCTGATTATGTGATTCCCAGCTGGCGTGAAATATAATTCCCTTTCATGGGTTTCGACTTTAAAGCGCTTTCAATTCTTCAATTGCAGTATTGAAGACAGCTTTTAATTAAGGTTTGTTTCCCCACCCTTTAGCTTATTTTGTATACTTCCAAGTTCAAGTTTAAATTTTGCATATCTTAAAGAGTTTAATGTATGTGTAATGGTAATTGTAATAATTTATTGATTTATGTAGTTATTATGGCTACCAATGGTAAAAGACATCGCCTTAAAGCTGGGGCCTTGCGCCTATTATTATCTGTGTTTTCAGTCACTGTATTGGGGAATTTGCTACTGGTTGTTCTTTTGTCAAATTCCGATTCAATTCTTGCAGCACGTTCACAAGGGTCTGTTTGGAATAATCTATTTTGAAAGAATTCAATTCAATTGAATTCATTTTGTCAAATTCCCTTGTTTGGAATAAACAAATATTGATAGAATTCAAATCATGCAAGATTTGAATTCTTGTGAATACAAAGAATAGAATTCTTGCAAAAACTTA
>CATIWQ010301677.1:0-16443 GCA_949673415.1 Euphorbia schlechtendalii
ACTAAAAGTGCAATATAACATTTCTTTCTCATCATATACTTAGCTGCTTTTAGTGTTTGTTTGGCAGGTTGAGGAAATTTATAATTTTTCTCAAGACGACCTATTAACAGAGGATATTATGATTCTTGATACACATGCTGAAGTGTTCATTTGGGTTGGTTATTCGGTGGATCCCAAAGAAAAGCAGAGTGCTTTCGACATTGGCAGGGTACTTCTTAGAAGCTTAAACTTTGTGATTTTTTGTTCGAGGAATGAGGAAAAAAAAGACCCAGTAGCCTCTATCTATGTTTTATATATTGCTATTGAGCTTGAGTTTAAATGAGCAAATATGGTTTCACACTGTTCTTCTAACAAATTGCTTTGTTCTACTCAGAAATACATAGAATTGGCTGCTTCTCTTGACGGTTTATCTCCAAATGTGCCTCTTTATAGAATCACAGAAGGGAATGAACCATCGTTCTTCACTACTCATTTTTCATGGGATCCTGCAAAAGCCATGGTAGGTTCTGCATCAACATTTTAATTTCTCTAAGTTTTACAAAAGTTAGCAATTTATTACTATGTCATAACTCCTTGCACTAGTTTTAAGGGATGGATTGACCACTTGACTAGGTTTTTGGTATACGACCATTCAATTGGGATGGATATTGTGTTAGAAGTTTTTAAGTAGTATGTGGTGTTCATCGATGCTATTAGAGTCAACACAAAGACACCCAATTTAATAACTGGGTGATGCGATACAACTCGAAAATATATAAGTTATAACATGATTGACTACATTAATTGATATAATATAAGTTAGAAATCCAACATGACCTATTTGACACCATTTTAGGGTTATATATGAGTTTGAAGCTCAACACAACCCGTTCAACTTGTTACAATGTTATTCTTAATTTCTTAATTCCAATCTAAGTTATTAAATACAAAATATTGATGAAACAAGTATATGTTTCTAAAGTTAAAGACATCTTGGCTCATTAAACAATTACACATTGACAATTATATAAAAGTTAAGTGGGTTGAGTTGGTCAAGTTTAAAGTACATGTGGCATTCACCCACCATTTATTTTGATACCCCTGTACTATATTCTTACACTTGCGATTCCATGACTATGAAGGCAATATCTGGAAATTTTTACATTAAAATTATTTTCTTTATACTTTATTCAAAGCCTTATGAGCTTGTTTTGTTGGTGGAATGTCTATTCTGTGGAATAGGAAGAAAAATGAATGCAAAAAGGTTACAAATGGTAGCGTATTAGCCTTGAATCCGTCACCGGATGGATTAGCTATCCTAGCTTTTATACATCTCATGGAATAGCTATTCCTATTCCTCCTCGAATAGCTATCGATGAGATGTATAATAAGCAGGAATAGTTATTCCATCCGTATTGATTCTAGGCAAATACTCTACCATTTTTAACCATTTTTCTTTCGTTTTTCTCCTATTCCACGGATAGCGTTTCCGCCAATTAAACGAGCCTAAGTGTTAGCTAATTGTTAGTATTTCTGAACAAATATGATGAGCGTCATTAAAAGGAGCAAGTCCTTGATTGAGCAAGCGATGATGTCGGGGAACAATTAGAAAACCTCTAAGATGAGGGCAAACTGAGATTCCTACATAGATCATGAAAGTCGACAATGTATCGTAAGATGCACTCATCAAGAGACTTTAAAATAATGTTAGAAGTGTGAATCTAGGATGCCTTGGCACATTTTATGGAATAGAAATAGAAGTGTACGAGTTAAATGAGAGAAATGTGGTTACATTATGGGGGCAGGGTCCATCTGGAAATTTACCATTAGTGTATGGTGATGAACAAGCTTCATTTTATTTGCGTAAATCTATTTTGTTGTTGATTCTTTGCATCTTTATATTTTTTTTCTCAATCAACTTCAATGCAGGTTGGAGGAAATTCATTCCAAAAGAAAGCATCATTGCTCTTTGGTTTGGGACATCATGAGGTAAATGTTTTATAGTTATACATAACATTGGTTGTGGATATATACTCTCATATTTACAGTATCCGAGTTGATCTAAGGTGCCTCTGTAGAGAATGTAGAAATTCTCAGGACTGTGCACTCTCTTTTATGTTTTCAAATCCTTTCCCTTTTATGCAGTGCCATGCCAAACTCCACCGGCTTAAATTACTTTTGCTGTTACTTAGACTGCTATGCTTGGACTATTAAATCAACAAGTGGGTCCTAAAATATGTGATATAGAAAGTTGAAATTGTTGGGCTACGTGTTTCTCTTTTGTGCTCTTCAATGGTCACCCTTACATCCATTCTTTGTGTCTCCATTCAACCCTTTGTTTCCTCGCGACATCATTTTCTCTTAGTTGCTTTAATTTATTTTTTGAGACAGCAGCTGAATTATTTTCATTGAGCTGCATTTATCCAAGTTAATTAGACCTTTCAGTTATTGTACATGCTATTGCACCAACAAGTTAAATTTGTTATATGTTGGATATGAAAATGATGAAATATTAAGAATGTGATTGCTTGGAGGCTTACATTTTGAAGCATTCTGTCTAAAACATTATGTCACAGGAAAAGTCCAATGGAAATCAAGGAGGAGCAACTCAAAGGGCGTCCGCTTTAGCTGCCTTAAATTCCGCATTTAATCCATCTTCTGGGAGGCCTTCACCTTCTGTAAGTAAATTGTTTATGCAACTGATTCTGATAAACATGTAACATGTGAGGTTGATTATGTTTTAAATATTTGTACGCTCTTCTGCTCCATTGATGGTACACATTTCTCTTTTATATTTGTATTCGGCCAAATGCGCTGCTAGCTCCTTCAACTTGTCATGTTTCGCCTACTGCCCCCTGAATTTTGAAAAGGTCCCTATCAACTTGGCAAGAGTGCACCAGTTTACCCTATGGATACCATGTGTCATCTTCTGTTTGGAGAGAGAAAAGTCAGAAAATAACATATTTGAAAAGTCAAACCAACCAAAATTTGACACGTGGGGAGCAAATTGATGCACAGTTGCCAAGTTGAGGGAGCTACAAGGACCTTTTCAAAGTTCAGGGGGCAGAAGGAGAAACAAGACAAGTAGAGGGAGCTATTGATGCATTTAGCCTTTGTATTTTGAATTTCATCTCTGCACTCTTAACTCTATGTTTGTATTCACCAACTACATCAGATGTGTGAGTTGGTAGCTGAAAGTGCAAAATTGTGTGTAATAGGGGCAGGACAGGTTAAATGGGTCAAGTCAAGGACCGAGGCAAAGAGCTGAAGCGCTAGCTGCACTGAACTCTGCATTTAATTCATCTTCTGGACCCAAAACTACCCCTACAAGGCCTTCCAGAGCAGGAGCAGGATCAGGATCGCAAAGAGCTGCCGCTGTGGCTGCTCTCTCTCAAGTTCTTACTGCTGAGAAGAAGATTACTCCCGGAAATTCTCCCTCTCGCAGTCCTCCCCCAGAATCTAGTGTCTCCCGTAAGAATCAAATTTCACCTTGAAAAATCTCAACTATTTAAAGAGCCGCAGTTTGGGATCTATTTCACTGAAGGCTCACAAAATATTTTCAATAGTTGGACCTCTGCAAGAAAATCAGTCAAAGGAAAAACAAGTTGATTTCCAAACCTATTCTCAAAACACGGGAAAACACATCATCTTCTTTTAAGAACATGAAGTTCTTTCCCAACGTTTGAGCTAAAGCATTGCATAATGAGCCTTGAATTTTCTGTTAAATCCGGAAAATGAAGCGAAAACTCATTTTCACATATCGAAGCCCAACAATGAAGAATATTGTCTTTTCCATTATTTCCTGCAAAGAAAATTAATGGAGCTAAAAGATTTGCGGGGTTTTCTGTTAAAACCCCGTATAAATTATTCTATTCTTACATGATAACTTGTCCCACAAAAAACGCTAATGGAGCTAGAGTGGGGTCGTTGATATTGAGATATATAATGAGTTTAATTGCAGCTGGAGAGAAGAGTGAACAATCTGAGACGGAAGCTTCTGAAGGAGTTGCAGAAGCCAAGGAAACAGAGGAAGATGCTTCTGTTTCGGAAAGCGTTGGGGATGAAAATTCAGAGGCAAAGCAAGATAGTGAGCAGGATGACAATGTCACTGAAAGCAGTCCAACTACTTTCAGTTATGATCAGCTGAAGGCACATTCTGAAAATCCTGTTACTGGAATCGACTTTAAACGGCGAGAGGTTCGTACCACTTTATTTTGCTGCTCTACCATTTTTTCATGGAAGAAAATAAATTAATCTCAGGCATATATCCGTCGGACGAGAAATTCCTTGATAAAAATTCAATTGAATTAATTTTCTCATTTTTGACCCCAAAACCAAATAATTTATCTTTATTAATCCCAAATTGTTAATATGCGTTGCATTACAAGTTGATTCCAACTGCCTTAAAAAATACAGAAAACATCAACATACTAGAGAATATTGTACACAGTATTTGTGCTTCGGCTTGTTTATTATTTCCAATTACGATTTTCAGGCATATCTGTCGGAAGAGGAATTCCAGACAATATTTGGGATGGATAAAGAAGCATTCTACCAAATGCCGAAATGGAAGCAGGACATGAAGAAGAAGAAAGCAGATTTATTTTAGGCACCAAAACCAAATCATTTATCTGCCATCATATATGCATTGACTTGCAATTATTCATTTATTTGTGGGTTTCATTTGGTTGGTCTATCTTTTTTTTTTTGATGATGTAGTTGTTATTAGCATTCCATATTTGTTGTGATTATGCCTGAAGAGTGAGTTTTGCCCCTTTTTGTATTATCTACGGCTGCCTTTTTTTTTTTTAACGATATCAGCTTGTAGTTTTAAGGCAGTTGGAATTTAAATTCTTTCATTTGGTCATATTTTTTGTGAGTATTTTTCACCTTTCGTATGTCATTAGGAACAGGGGTATTGTATTGCATTGTAATAGTTTAACACTTGCAATATTCCAGGAATGAAAATTTGTGGTTTGGGATAATACCATTTTTTGTACCGAACTATTGTTTTCCTCTGTTTTTATCTTTTGCTAAGTAGAATGATAAACTTACTGTTATTTTTTCCTTCTATTAATATGTTTGAAATGCAAATTGATCCCTATTAAATTAAAGATATAAACTCTCATTTTAGTCTGTTCTTATTTAATTACCCAGTGAAATAAATATACATTTAGAATAAAAGCTGTGTATTTTATTTAGGGTTTACTAACAATGACGTTAAAGACGCGCGATAATTACATTATTAACATGCTAATGTAGTATTATGCGTGTAATTTCATTTTAATATTACTATAGTATTAGTATTGATTATAGTCTTAAGTTTTCAAAGCATGTGAGGAACTTATTTCTCATCAGAAAATTTACACATATGTAACACTAATTAACTAGTAGTAAAAGTTTAATGACGTTGAATACTACTCCCTCCGTTTTTTAAATACTCCATTAAGACAAAATATGAAAACTCAAAATAGCAGTCTATTTTAAAATTTCATGATTTTATTCCACCTATCTTTCATGTATACCTTTATTTACTCTTGTTAATTTCATAATAGTAAATGCATAATTTTTAAGACATTAAGGGTAGATAGTACTTGCTAACTATTAATTGTTTTATTAAAAAGTGTGAAATGTGTAAGAGGATTACTAAAAAAACGGAGGTAGTAATTATAATATTTATAAAATTTTATTAGTCATATTTGAATTTTGTTTGTATAAAAAGTTCAATGTTTTATTATATTTCATTGTAATTTGCATGTCCGTATAAGATTATATTTATTAATCTTTTTCAAAAGTTTAGGATTTATCGACTGGAACACTTAGAGGAGCTTCTATGTTAACCACTTCCATTCTTCTCGTTAGACCATTTGTAGCACTCAAAGCTACAGCCCGAACTCTATTATTTCCTAATAATTGTTGTACTTCACAAGTCACATTCATTTCTTGATTGACAGTATCTCGATCTTTAACTACTAAAGCATTGTAAATATTAGGCATCTTGCCCAGGAAAAAAGCTACATCTAGTATTGGCCCAATGACTTGAGCGATACGTCCCAGGTTCTTTTTTTCAAGTGCGGAAACAGAAGTAGTAGGATTGATTCTCATAATAATAAAAATAAGAAAAAAAAATATGTTGAATATTAAAAATTTTCTAGCCAAAAATAAATGTTCCCGGGTCAGTTGATCGATTAATTTAGTAAAATAAAAAAGGGAAGTTAGTGCTCAATTTCCTTGATTCAATACCATTTAACAAACCCAATTCAATTATTTACTTATTTTGTCTTGAAAGTTGTTCAAAGTGAACTTTCAAGTTCAACTAACTAATTTTTAAAATATAAATATCAAATGGATGAATAATGAATAAAATATGACATGCTTCCGTAAGTCTTTCATTTTTTATTAAGTTTCAAAACCTTCTAGATAGGTATCCTCCATTTGAACTGAATTCTTTTTGGTTAAAGAATATCTTTCTAGTTCGTCTAAAACAATTAGGATATTTATAGAAGAAAAGTGGCATATTGTTTTTGGTGACAATAGGCTATGGAGTGGTGTTCCGGTTAAATCAATTAGTTCTAAGAATCCATTTTGAGTATCAATGTCAATCTCATCAATCGAATCACTTTTTCAAGAAATACGAGACTTCTAAGTCATACAACCAAAGAGAGTTATTTATTCCTAAGAAAAATAAAAAATGTGTACAATTGGATGGATGATCAGGATAGAATAGAATCCTTGGTCGCGAGCAGTTATTCGATTGCTGATAAAGAAAGAGAATTCTTGATTTAGTTCTCCAACTTAACGATAGAAAAATGAGTGATAAAATTCTATTGAGTCTGCTTCATAATGATCATTTATCAAAGAATGACTCTGGTTATTAGAGCCTCTAAAATATCTTTTATACCATGACCAATACCCCAGTTAGTCTAATACATGTGACCCACTATCAGAAAAAGAATTGCGATAGCTAAATGATGGTGTGCGATATCGGTCAGCCATAGACCTCCCGTCGCTGGGTTTAATCCTCCACGAAAAGTAAATTTTTTTGAATATTTTGACCAATTTAAGGTGAAAAATGGAGTTGCTCCACTTCAGCGCTAGCGCCTGGTACTCGAACATCGACTCGAGGTATTTTCTCTACCCCTTCCCTATAAAGGATTTGGGAAATTAAAAAACTTTTCATACCCAACCTGTGGGGATTCTTTTCGGAGATTTTGCATCCTCTTCAGGTTCGGGTTTCGGGGATTTCCCGCTTCATTTTCAACCCTACTCCCAAAAAGGCAAGCATTTAAAAAAATTTGTTCATTCATAGACATTTTATGTAGACTAAAATATTCCCCCTTTCCCTGCTATTTCCTTTTCAGATAATTCTTTCTAAAAGATTTTTTTTCCATTTTTAACATGGGCTGTTTTTTTAATACCAGATTAAGGCAAATATTTTCGGGATTGCCATGTTTTTAGATTTGGATTTTTGTTATTATGTGATTCACTTTTCTATTACTAATTAGATTAGGAGACATCAGCTGGTTGTTTTAGCTCCGGTGAAATCTCCACCAGCTTAATTGTAGATCTACGCATCAATGGTTTTCATCCTGTATTATCATTGCTTCAGTTTCGCCCTTCTTTCAGGTAAGTTGTTTCCCCGAATCCTTCTTTAATTTCAACTTCCAATACTCTGTCATTTCTTTGTAATTTTATTTTGATTCAAGTGTAAAATAAAATTGATTATACCTCTTATGATTTGTTACTATTCTATTCACATTGTTGAAGTTGGTATGGATTCTAATTGTATTAGTGTCCAAGAATTATGAGACTTTTGAGCATTTTGATTGTGATAATTTGCTTGATTGGTGATTTTATCTGGATGAATTTAGTTGTAATTGTAGTTTATTTTATGATGTGATTCGATCGGATTCTGTGTAATTTCGCATTATGTTCAGCGATATTGATTTAGGAATAGAGCATCATATTTGCTCAAATAGGTTGTTATGATAATGATACTCCAATGTTCTTTGCCTAATGCTTGGCTGGAACGCTAGAAAGTAGAAACCGCTTCTTTTTTCTTTATTTATTTTAAAAGATATCTGGTTTTCCTAATTTTGCTCTTATTTTAGTTGCTTGAACGACATTTTTGGATGATAAGGAACCTTGCTTAATGACATTGGAAGGGGATTAAGTTGTTCATCATCCAATCAACAATAGTTTAGAATCCCATAACACCGATTCCCAATGTAATCTAGATGCACAACCAAAGAAAATGAAGAGGAAGAGAAAGTTGAAAGTTCAGGATGCTTCGATTAACATTCATGAGCTCTGTTTTCGAGCAATAAAATATTGATTAGTTTTTATAAATATGTTTTTCTCATTTGGTGATTTACAAAATCAAAGTTCTTAATTCTTTAGTTGTTTCTATAATGCCAGCAATATGTTTAATGAAATTCTTGACTTGAAATGAATGTCTTATACCACTCTTATACAAGGTGTAATGTCTTTGTTTCATGACAAGCATTTCATGTCATGTGATACCATTCTTATACAAGGAATAAGACCTTTATGCCAGGTTTTTTTATTGGAAAGTGAAACACAAAGGGAGAATATAAATACATTATACCATGTATAAGAGCTTTCATACCAGGTTTAAAGTCTTCATGCCATAAGTTTTATGAGAACTTCAGTATAGTTGTGCACATAAAAAAGAAAAAAAGACTATAAAATACATTATGCCACTCTTATACAGTGCGCCTTCATGAAAAGACTGAAAAAAACAGGTAATATACCATTATTAAACTATCTATAAGACTGAGATAGATTATTTTTTTACTAGAAAGTGAAATATGTTGTAAACATAAAGGGGAAATATACTATATAAATACAATATACCACTATTTTACCCTGTATAAGAGCTTTCATACCTGGTTTAAGGTCTTCATGTCATGATTTTTATGAGAAATTCAGTAATGGTATGAAACATGAAGCATAAAAAAGACTATATAAATACCTTATACAACTCTTATACCATCTATAACACCTTCATGAAAAAGTAGTAAAAAACGGGCATTATTAAAATTATATAATGTATGAGCTTGCGATACATTATTGTTTTGCGAAAAAATCAATTAAAGATAAAATTACGACAACTGAAAAATTTCAAAACGTCGATTTAAAAAAATCAACGATTCTTGAGATATGAATGCTTAAAGTTGTGAAATTCAAATTAAATAAGAGAGAGAAGGTAAGGGTTGACAAGGTAACATAAAAAAATGTAGAAGGAAAAATATAATCTAATAAAATGATAAAGTTAATAACACTTTGTTGTACAAGCAATAAAAATTAATTTTTAAAGCATATGGTTTAATTAACTTTTCAACATAAACACTATCTTTGGCATTGCATTCTTCCCTTCTTTTTCAATGTTCAAATCACTAATATTCTTAAAGGACCACCCTAGATATTTCCGTCAAGTGATTTAGGTTATATAATTTGTCTCGCTCTTATTTTGTACACCACATCAGTCATTCTTTTTTTTTTTTTATTAAAGTTGCACCAAAATTAAAATCAATTCCAACATTAAGGCCTATAGTTGTTGGTGGCCTTTAGCCCAATCCTCAGTTAAGCCCATTCCTTGTTGGCCCAGGTTGCTTAAGTTGGTATATAAGGCATTGTAAAGCTAGGGTTTTGTGTGACTCATATCAATCGGATTACTTCTCTACTCTCTATTTTCTACTCTTCTTCTTCTTCTTTTCATCCTTTCTACTTAGATCTTGAAGTTAATCGCTTACTGATGAAGGGAAGAATCAAGTGACTTGCGTTATTGAGTAGATGCTTGTATTTGAGAGGTATTGGTTTTTTGTTCTGTATGCAAGCATGGATGTATTTAGAGTTTCTTTCTATAAATCTGATTAAATTTAAATTTAGGTTGTTTGAGTCCTTTTGTTATTAAGAGTGTTCTTCTCTGTGGTTGATTTGTCAGTGATTAGCATAGAAGAACTAGGACTTACATTTTAGGGCCTATAATCATTGCCTTGCTTGCTGCTTTCCTGCTTCAATAAAGACTATAGTTAATTGGTCAATAGATGTACCCCACATGGTTTTGGATAAAGTAGAAATACTAGTTCAAGGGAACTGCCTAAAAATATTGCCTTTGTTCTTTATTGCATTCTGTTGATTCTATTCTCTTGCGCGAATATAGGTTTTCTTTAGTTGCTTTAAAGAAATCATTTTTCCTTGGTTTAATCTCAACAAATTGGTATAAGAGCCTTTCTATTTTCTTTACAGGCCTTAATTCTCTTAGGACTTACTTTCTTGATGCATGCTAGTTAGTCCATGTTTAAAAACTTTTTTTCTGGGATTACCTTTGGGGCATTAGTTCGTACCTGTGAAAAACCTATCTTGAGATATTCGGGTTTCTTATTATATTAATAAAATAAAGAATACTTTGCTTCTTTACTTGCAATCACTAATATTATTTCTCTTTTTGTTTGACTGCGAGAATTATGTTGTAACTTGAGAGAGAGGAAAGAAATTCTAATGCAAGTAAGTTATCTTGGAATGGTAGCTCTATAAGGGTCTTCTACAAAATTGTAAGTTCATTACCTATTCTTTAGAAGATATAATTTCAAGTCTCTACCACTCTTCTTGGTAAGGTATCCTCCGTTCTTGAGAAAATCTACTAATTTGTTTGGTTTCTTCAACTTTTGTATCTTGCTCTTAGTCAATCTAATAACCATAAGAGCCTAAATCCTTGACATCTTTAAACTTGATATATCCTGCCTATGTTTTAAGTCTTCTGCTGAATCTCTGTGTTTTGGATCTGTTTGTGTGTTGTGTATATTTCTATGTTTCAACCATGTCTTCTAGTAAAGTTAATATTGATAAGTTTGATGGTAAGAGAGATTTTGGAGTCTCGAAATAAAAAATAAAAGCTTTTCTTGTCCAACAAAAGTGCCATAAGATGTTGGCTGGAATATCTAAACTTCTTTCCTCTTTAAGTGAGGAAGAAAAAAGGGATATGATGGAATTGCCATATTCCACCATATTATTAAGTTTGTTCGATTCTGTTATTAGAAGGGTAAATGGTTCTTCAACTGCTCCTGAATTGTGCACTAAACTAGAATCTCTTTACATGTCTAAAAACATTGTTAGAGTGTCATACTTAAAAGAAAAACTCCTTAGTTTTAAGATGAATCCTTCTAAAAACCTTGATGATAATCTTGATGACTTTCAATCTATCTTAACTAAGTTAGAAAATACTGAAGAGATAATATCTATGGATAAACAAACTATTCTCTTGTTAAACTTCATTCATGATAGCTATAAAGATGTTAAAAGTGCTCTAAAATATGGTGGGGAGTCCATAGACATGAAGATATTGTCAATGCTTTGTTTATTAAAGGAAAGAAAAGAAGTCAGAAAAAGGGTTTTAAGTCTAAAGCTTAGGGTAATGGTGGCAATAACTCTTAGAAATCTAATGACTTTTCTAGTCAATCTGATATTAGAAACAAAGCCAAAAATCACAAGAACTTGACTTACTTCTTTTGTAATAAGAAGGGACAGAGTAGAAATTTTTTTAATGAAAGACCAAACCAATTCAATGACAATAAACAACTAGGTGGAGCAGTAAATAATACTGCAGAATTAGGAGATATAGAATCCTTGACTATGAGTCAAGGTAGAGACAAAAATTAATGGATTTTTGACTCTGATTGTACCTTCCATATGACCCTAAGGAGGGACTGGTTCTGCTCTTATGAGCAGCTCAATGGTGGACAAGTTCTCATGGGAAACAATACTTCCTGTGAGATTGTGGGCATTGGGATAACCCAATTTCATATTGATAATGGAAGTAGAATTCTTCTTAAAGAATTTAGGCATATACCTAACTAAAAGAGGAATCTTATATCTCTAAGTCACTCAGACCACAAGGGTCTAAAATATGTAGTTGAAGGTGGAGTCATTAAAATTTTAAAACAGAACAAGTGTGTTTTAACTGGAAATTGGTTTAATGGTCTCAATTTTCTAGCTGGAAAGGTCATTACTGGTTCTGCTGATGTCACTACCTATAACAAGGTAAACTTGTGGCATAAAAGACTTGGGCACTTAGGTGCCAAGGGTCTTGATCACCTTAAATACTAACAACCTTTAGACATTCCTAAATCTGATAAAATTGAACATTGTGAGACCTGTATTATGGGAAAGTCTCACAGACTAAGTTATAACAATGCACCTATTGAATATAAAAGATGTTTAGAGTACATACATAGTGATTTATGGGGCTCTTCTTATATTCCTTTATCTCTCTCTGAATCCTAGTATTTTGTATCCTTCATAGCTGATTCTCTAGAAAGATTTGGTTATATTAAAAAAAATGATGTTTTTGATAAATTTCAAGACTGGAAAACTCTAGTTAAAAACCAACAGAATTGTAGTATTAAAATACTTAGAACTGATAATGGTTTGGAATTTATTAATAGTCAATTTAATAACTTCCGTACTGAAAAGGGAATTGTAAGACACAGAACATGTGCTTACACTCCACAACAGAATGGAATAGGAGAGAGATATAATAGGACTCTGATTGCAAGGTTTTGACTTTAATAATTTAGAGGGCTTATATTCGGTGATGAAGCCAAAAACCTTGTTCCCCACTTCTCTACCGATAAGATAAAAGTTTAAAATACGAATAGGTGTTGTCAGTACCGCTTATAAAAATAGAAAAATGGTGACCACTGCAAGTATATAGTTTTGATGTAGTTTTAAAAGATATCGATCCCACAGGGAAGGGACTCGGTTCTAAAGACCAACTAGAGTTACGGAGTAAACGAAAATAGGTAATTTTGATTAGAGAGTTTGGATGATAGACAAATGAATAGATAGATGTATGAACAAACTAGAGAAGATGTAAATTATATAGATATTCCCTAAGAACAAGTTTAGCAGAGAAAAACATGCAAAATCATCAATAATATTTTGTACACTAGACAACTTCAACAAATACAGTTCTAGACTCCCTAATATTCAATAATTCAATGCAGAGCAACACATGAGATGACTTTTCTAAATCTATGGTAAATGAATTATGACACTTATAAGAACCTGGAAAACAATATTACTATGCTTAGCACGGGTCGCTCTCACATAGCCATATTTAGCAAGTTACCACTCCAAAAATGTTGGCTCACTAAACAGCGTTATAATCACAAATCCAGTGATTATACACGATCTTGTTAACCTCGAAATCACTCTTAAAGTTAACTCGAAGGCATATAACTTGATTAATATAAATGACGCAAGTCAAAATACTCGTTACGACACATAGACATATCATGAACTTCGAAATAGAAAGTATAAGCAGAAAACAAAGTAAAGTTGTAATGTATGCAAGTGAAAGCTAAAGTTGATCAAACCGTATCCACTCTTTAATGGGAGTCGTCAATTCCCGCAATTTCTGCATCTACTTTGAATTCGGTCTCGACTCGTACAGAACCTCCACTAGGATGGTATTCTTTGTGAATCGTAAATAAAAGAATGTTGAAGAATGAAAACTTTTATTGATAATTGCTTTGCAATTACACTCATACAACAAACGCTCGAATTTGTGTAGAAATATAGTGATCGAAATAGGAATTGAATCACTTATACATTTTTCTCGCTAAGACTTTGAACTAGCGAAATCTATAAAATTTCTACTTTCTATCTATACATACACGTCTAACATGTATCACACTATCAATCCAAAATCTCTACCTGCGAAAATGGTTGAAGTTGAACCCTATTTATAGAGTATGAAGGGTTGCGTTTATCCAAACGAAGAGTCGTGTCCATTGGAGAAGAGTTGCATCACTTCATTTTGATTAGATGCAAAGATTCATCCTCATCCACAATGGAAAGGCACCTTTTCATGATTGGTTGACTTTCAAAGGGTGTCTTTTTGGTTGGTAATTGATGGCGGTTGATCATTGTTATCTAGCGGTTGGTAGTTGAAAAGAGATAACCATTAACCGTCACAAGTTGCGACAGCGAATCACATGTCACGATCGTGAACATTGGTTGGCAGTTTTCTATTTATGAAGAGTGACAAGTCACGACCGCGAATAAGTGTCATGATCGTGAAATGCTATTTCTTCATGATTCTTCTTTGCAACTTTGTCGATCTTTGAAAACTTCGATCCTAAGCCAAATCCTTGTGTTCCACGCATCTTTTTGCACATTTTTCACTCTTTTTACGTAGAATTCCACTTTTGATCATTTTACTCCCAAGATTTACCTAGTTTCTACATTTGCATAAAAAACAACTACATACCACGTGAAATCTTTTATATGAAGTGTAAAATGAAACAAAACCACATCGTTTTATGTTTGAAAATGTCATGATAATAAGTATAATTATACACTTATTAGACTTTCTTAAATAAAGTTAGATGCATGTTGTATGAGTCTGGTTTGAGTTCTAAGTTTTGGGAAGAAGTTGCTAAAATTGCTTGTTACCTTATAAATAGGTCACCTAGTTCTGCTATACAATTTAAATGTCCCAATGAGATCTGGTACAATTCCCCAATCAACTATAACCATTTAAAAGTGTTTAGATGTGCTGCATGTATCTATGTTAATGAATCTAAACTTGAACCAAGGGCTAAAAAATGCATTTTTTGGGTTATCCCTCAGGGGTTTTTTTAAGCTATGGTCTTCAAGTAAGAATGAAATTGTTGTTAGTACAAATGTGAAATTCAATAAAAATGACTTTCCGAAATTTAAGTCCTTTGCTTTTGATTCTCAATCTGATAATTAGCAAGATAATGTTTGGTTTTAGGTGGGGTTAGATACTCTTGAACATAATGCTAATAATCTCAATCCCCAAACTGAAAATGATATGATTAATGAGTTTCACTTTAATAACTTGAATGATGATAATGAGACCAGTTATGAAACTCATGATGATTTACAAAGTTAGCAAACTGAAACAACAATGACTATATATTAGTTAGGGATAGAACCAGAAGAAATATTAGTCCTTTTGTATATCTTGATAACAATGTATATGATTGTAATTATGTTGGTTTTCTTGAATTTATTGTGAACATGGCTAATGTTATTGAGTATAATGAACTTAGGACTTTTAGTGAAGCAAAAATTTCAAAAGATTGGCTTAAATGGCATGCAGCCATGAAAGATGAAATGTCATCTTTAAATAAAAACAATACCTGGAACCTTGTACCTAAACCCAAGAATAAAAGGATTATAGGTTGTACATGTGTTTTTAACAGAAACCTAATATTCTAGGTGTTAAAAAGGAAATATATAAGGCTAGGGCTATAGCAAAAGGCTATAGTAAAGTAGATGCTATAGATTTCCATGAGATTTTCTCTCCTGTTGTAAAGCTGTTCGCCACTTTTCTACTGATAGGTTTAATAATTTATTCGCAAGATTTGGCTATATATTAATGGTGCCAAAAACTTGTTCACGTAAAGTATAGGTGTTGTCAGTACCTCTTATCAAACAGAAAAATGATGATAACTGCAAGTATACAGTTGCGATGTAGTTTTAAAAGATATCGAGCCCACAGGGAAAGAACCAAGTCTAAAGATCAATAAGGAAGACAGAATAAAGAAAATAAAATAGATTTGATATTTTGGATAGGAGGGTTAGAATGAAGAATGAGTAAATATAGATATGAAAGATTAGAGAATCTAATTATATAGATTTTTCCTACAAAATAAGGATAGCAGAGAAAACATGCAAGTTCAACAAAGATGTTACGATTTACTAAACTAATCTAACAGACTCGGTTCAAAATATCCAGATGTTTAATTATTCGCTGCAGAGCAACACATGAAATAAACGTTATATGCATAATTGAATATTACCTTTTCTTAAGCTTAGTATAAAGTATAAAGGACATAGAAAGCACTCTTTGATAAATTTCTCTCAAGGCATTTTTAGGTAACCTAGGATGATAAAACACTCTTAGTGGTTGCATTTTATACTCCATACCACTCTTCCCTTTTTTCAGTGGTTGCATTTTATGCTCCATACCACTCTTCCCTTTTTTCAGTGGTTGCATTTTATGCTCCATACCACTTTCTCATTTTTTTCTTTTAAGCATATGTTTTTGAAGTACTTTGTACTTTGCACCCTTTTTTCGTGCTATGCTTTCTTTTCTTTTTTCACTCAATGAATGGTTGCAATTTCTGCTCCATACCATTCCTCACCTTTTGCATAACTCATTGGTTATCCTCTCTTTCTTTTGATTTTTTCACTCTTAATACCCTCATCCTTTATTGATCAATTTCAAAGTATTATGACTATAGTTTCCTAAAAATTTAAACACACTCAATACTTATAGGACTTATTCGAGATTTGCATATAAAACTCATAGTAAGAATACCATTAGATATTACTCCACTTAAACTTATTGGAAGCATTAAACTAAAACTATATAACTTATACTAATTCATGTTGCATCGAAATATA
>CATIWQ010301681.1:0-22893 GCA_949673415.1 Euphorbia schlechtendalii
AACATTATACCACTCTTATACAATGTATAATGTCTTCATAAAAAATTATGATATACAGATATTATACTATGTACAAGATTGCGATAAATTTTTTATTTTTTCAAAAAATTCAAAGTATATGTCATTTTAAAGATAAAATTAAAATGAACAAAATATTTCAAAACGTCGATTCAAAAATATCAACTGTTTGTGAGATATGGAGGTTTGAAGTTGCAAAATTCAAATTAAATAGGAGAGAATGTAGTTACAAGGGAATAAGGGTAAAAACAAAAAAGAATCTAATAAAATGACAAAGTGAATAATAATTTCTTATTATTGTAAAAGCAATAAAATCTAATTTTTTTGGGTATATGGCTTAATTACCCTTATTTTAATAACCGAGGGACATATTTTCCTTGGTTATTCAAAATCGATAAGAAGTTATCGAGTAAAATAGAAAGTTTTGAAGAGAACACAAAGTCATTTAGTTTAAATTTTGACTCTTCCTCACAGCCTCTCAGTTTCGACGTTTCCGACCACCAATCTCAGCATCCTTATTGTTTGCCACCTTCTCCTCTCATTTTCTCTGGCGAGCAGCTCTTTTTTTTTAAAAGCCTCCAGAGAAATAATGTGTTCTCCGTCAGGAAAAGATTTGAGCGGGTGAAAATTTCGGGGCCAAATGTTTCAACTAGTTTGATGCGTTCGCTTGCCTACAAAACACCCACCTCTCTTTTAATTCATTAAATTAAAAGATATCCGAAGAGGTAAGTTATGTACAATCTAGGAGCAAATTCAGGTTTATAAAAACATCACTAGCACCAAACGGTAATGAACGCCTATTACATAAAAACATAAATCTACAATGATAGTAGCTCGCTAGAAGATTATCCACCACGTCAACTTGGTCTTGAAAGATAACTTCGTTCCATCGCCTCCATATATTCCATGCAATTACAAACCAAAGCAATGCCGCGAAGACTCGACAGGGCCACACCCGAAATAGAGCACGCCAACATTCTAAGAAGGAATGTCCCGATGCTGCTCTTTCCTCCGCATTTTGCTCCATTCTTATTCTCCTTTGGCCGTCTCCTCTCAACTTCACCATCTCCTCTCAATTTTGATGTGCCAGGTCTTCTTCTCTACCGGGATCAGCTAGCATTCAGCAATTTAAGGATAGTTTCTTACTTTCTCAATTTCAGCCATCGTAAGATCACTGTCCTTATTTCATGAATTTTTTTAGCGAGATTTTTTTGTATGTTAGGTTGTTGCTAAGTTGGGGGAAATATACTTAAAATAGCTATCTCTTCATGCGTAATATACAACATTATTTTAATAACCTGCAACTGTAAGGGGCATATATGCATGAAAGTCACGACTCCTCAATGTCCAAATTATGCAGAAGGAAAATGGACGGCTGTAATAGGGAAGGTGTTTTTTTTAAATGCTAAAGAGAGAAATTAGCCTTTTATATATATCTTATTGATGCAACTCAAGTACTGTTAACATAGACAAATAATGGTAGGCGCGTACATGCCACGCGAGACCCCCAGGCGGATTACATCTGCTTAAAGTGGAGAAAGATATTACGATGAGGCTAGGAATGTTCATACCAATCTAGGCGATTCCCATCCATCCCGAGAGTAAAGCCTCGATGATCATCCAAGTGGACTGAATCTGCCCCAAATCTGGAAGAAACCAAGTCTTGCCCAATCTCATAGAGATGTGCAAGCGATCACCAAGCTGAGTCGGCTTCTCCACCTGGACCGTCCCCGACGCCTCTGGAGCACAGAGTCCAGTTAAGAGTCTAACTTGATGAAAGAGACCTCAATAATTGGAACTCCTAGTTTAGATAAACTTTATCTTATCAATAAGATAAAGATTCACTCAATCTAGAACTCTGGTGATTTACATTATTGGATCATAGATGAAGGAGTATAACAGGCCCTTTAGGATACCACGCAAAGGTATGTGCTACAAGAAACACTAAAAACTCCCTGCCTCCTCTCATAAATCTGATCTAACTTAAGCATCGGAAAGGCTACGCCGGTAACATGGTTAGTCCCCCATAGCAACGGTTTTTATCTTGCAGGAACCATCAGACCACATTAAAGAGGAGTTTTTGGAATCAACTTCAATATGAGAATTAGCGCATGGAACCACATTCCAGGTTAATGTAACATTGGTGCGATGAGCGTAGACTGAATTTACTTGCTCAGGCGAGAATCTCACTTCACATGAACATTTTGAGAATCAAAAATTTCAGTTCATTGTTAGTATCAAATGGCTCGCGACGGAATTAGCAATCAACCCTTGACCTTGGGGATAACTGTCACGGGAGCATGACCGCCTAAGATTGGCGAACACCCCCAAGGTGACGGACTCCACAGAGGAGACAACCCACTCCTCCAGTTGCAACAGAAGTATAAAATCAGCCCAAAGGAGATGGTGGCATATCGGAAAACAATCGTACAAACATACATCTCCTCTAGCATGATGTATGGTGACTTGAGCAGAGTAAGTTTGGTCCTATCTACGTGTGACATAATATCACCTCGAAATTTGATTGATGATTTTGACAGTGCATCACAGGGACATATGCCACCTCACCTTTATGACAAGTATACGGGAAAAGATGATCCAAATTACCATGCTGTTGACTTTAAGAATCGAATGGAGATGGCAAGGGCCATAGAAGCGTATATATGTCGATACTTCTCAGCCATGCTAGGCGGGCCAGCGGGCCGATGTTTCACCTCAATACCCCTTAACTCCATAGGAAGCTGGGACAAGCTTAGTGACGCATTCTACAAGCATTTTTTGGGTTCCCCGCCGGGCTGGGGACTAGGAGTTTACATGAAATTGTCCAAGGGCCGAAAGAAAGCCTTCTTGATTATTACAATCATTTTAATGAGGCCTACCTGGAAGTACAAGACTTAGATTTCAGCACCGCTAAAGAGACTATGATAAAAGGCACGCGAAGTAGAGACCTTAGGAATACGATCCTCATAAGGCATCCTAAAAGCTTACAACAAATGCTAGGCATGGCCAAGGAACTGATCCCAGTAGATGAAATAAATTTCAATCGAAGAAAAGAAGGTTGGGGTAGAGAAACAAAGAGGGAGGACAGACCTAGATTTGATGAAAGGAGGTGGAAAGGTCGAGGCGGATCTACTCGAGGCGGATATATTGATCGAGAAGAAGACCACCCTAGGTTGAATGCATATTTGAGCCATATACTAGTGGCAATAAAAAAGACTCAAGAAAAGAAAAACATTTGTTTCCCCAAAATTCCCGAGGGAGTCTCCTTGGGGTGGGATTTGAATAAATATTGTGATTACCACAAAGCCAAGGGGTCATCACACGGATGACTGCCGATCTCTAGCCAACATAGTGCACGAGCTGATAAAAGCTAGGAAATTTAACCAGTTCGTAAAGGAAATCACAAGAAGAAAGGAATGGAAAGAAGGAAGTGAAGACGAAAGGGAAGATGACTCGGGTAAAAAGTCCAATGGCACAAAAGGAGTTATCATGGTGATTGCAGGTGGACCAGAATTTGAGTCACCCAAAAAGAGAGATAGATACTCAACCAGCAAGAAGAATAATGTCAACGGCGAGGTAGAAATCTTGAAACCATTCAGGAAAGATTCGCTAGTCAAAAAGCAACACGCCGATCCCATAGTCGTAGAAGCAATTATGGAGAACTTCATAATTGGGAGTACACCACTCCCGGATTCGAACCAGATGTTCATCGCTCATTGGGATTAACGGCCAACCCATACAATCATTGGGTGAAGTTACGTTAGAGGTGGAAATGGGGAGCCTCAAGCATAAGTTCCACGGGAAAGTAGAGTTTACCATCGCTGACATCTCGGTAGGGTTCAATGTTATATTGGGCAAGGCCTTTCAAAACTGAAACTCGCATGCTCATCTCTCCAATGGACTTGGTATTTCACATACCAATTAGGAAAGGGACTGCGGTAATAATAAGTAACCCCCAAGTAGCTCAAGAGGCATATCTGGCCACATTACATAGAGAATCACTCCTGATGGAAGAGGAGTTGGAGGTGGATCGGCCAAAGAAAATCAAGGCGGTAGAGGAGCTGGAAGAGCTCAAAGTTGGCCTAGAATGTTCACTGAAAATTGGAAGAAACCTTTGCAACGATGCAAAGGCAGAAATAATCTGCACCCTCATAGACCAACAACATGTCTTTTCATGGACATCAGAAGATCTTGTGGGTATCAAACCAGAGGTTATGCAACATAGGCTGAACTTGAACCCAAGTGCTGAGTCGGTCGTCCAAAAGAAAAGAAAGCATGAGCCTGAAAGGCAGAGGGCCATTGAAGAAGAGGTAGAAAAACCCTTAAAAGTTGGGTACATCAGAGAGGTCCATTATCCGAGCTGGTTGTCCAATGTCGTGCTAGTGAAAAAACCAAGCAGAGCATATAGATTGTGCGTAGACTTCACTAAAGTGAACAAAGCCACTCCAAAGGATGCTTGCCCACTCCCAAGCATGGATAAATTGTGGATGCAAGAGCAGGCTATGTAGTCTACTCATTATTAGATGCTAAGTGTGGGTATAACCAAATACCCATGCACCCCACTGATGAAGAAAAAACATCCTTCATAACCCACCAATGCACTTACTGTTATACGGTCATGCCCTTTGGTTTGAAGAATGCGGGAGTAACGTATCAAAGGTTGCTCAATGAAATGTTCCTAGATCAGATAGGAAAATTAGTGGAGGTTTACATAGATGATATGATAATAAAGAGCAGAAGCGAGGTGGAACATGTAGAAGACATCCGAAGGGTTTTCAAAGTATTGCAAGAATACCGCCTTAAACTCAATCCTGACAAATGCACATTTGGAGTAAAAGGAGGTAAATTCTTAGGATTCATGATTTCTCAATGGGGGATAGAGGCTAACCTAGAGAAAATCTAGGCAATTTTGAAAATGGAACCACCTCGAACCCTAAATAAAGTTCAAAGGTTAAATGGCAGAATCAACGCTTTGGGAAGATTTATATCTTTCTCAGCCAAGAGGTGCATGCCTTTCTACAAGGCAATGAAGAAGTATTAAGACTTCAAATGGGATCAACCCTACCAAGAGGCTTTCAACGAGCTTAAGAAGTTTCTGGGAAAACCACCACTCCTCAGCACACCTCAGCCAGAAGACACATTGTACATGTACTTGGCCATCACAGATGAGGTGGTAGGAATAGTCCTAATTCGGGAGGAAGGGTGAGATCAATTCCCAATTTATTACACCAGCAGAGTGCTATGAAATGCCAAGCTCAGATATCCTCGAATTGAAAAACTAGCCCTGGCCTTGATCTCAGCCTCCACACGGCTGAGACCGTATTTCCAAGCCCACACAATTATAGTGAGGACCAATTTCCCATTGAAAAAGGTCCTCCAACGGCCTGAAACATCGAGGAGACTAGCTGAGTGGGCTATCCGATTGGGGGAGCATTAAATAAGATTTGAAAGTAGAAGCACCATGAAAGCTCAAGTTGTGGCTGACTTTGTGGTTGAATTCGGGGGGCTTAACCCAGCCAAAGAAAACAAAACTGAAGAATGGGAAATCCTAGTGGATGGAGCATCCTCTCACGAAGGAGCTGGAGTCGGCATGTACATTCGAGGCCCTGGAAAAATTAGATTCTCCTACGTAGCCAAACTAGCCTTCCCTACAACCAACAATGCGGTAGAATATGAGGCAGTTATCAAAGGGATAGAGCTAGCCGGAGAGATAGCGCTAGATCGATTATTACTCAAAAGTGACTTAAGGCTAGTCTCAAACAAGATTAATTGAAACTTTGAAATAAAAGATGCTGAAAAGGTAAAGTATCTCTCAAAGGTAAGATATCTTATAGAGATACTAGAGTCAAAAGGAGTAGCATCCAAAATTGAACATATTCCTAGGAAAGAAAACTAGTGGGCTGATGAATTAGCCAAGGTGGCTTCAAGTAAAGAAGAATGGAAAAACCTCACATGCCAGTATGAGGTAATCCCCCACTCGAACAATGAAATGGAGGTGAGCTTATTAATAGAGTAGCGAGATCTTGGTTGGATGAAAGCCATCTACGATTACCTTGCCACAAAAAAACTTCCCGATGATAAAATTGAGGCCACCAAAACTGTAAGGAAAGCTATGCGATTTTCTTTACTAAATGGGGAGATTTACAAAAAATCATACTCAAACGCTTGGAAGAAATGCATAACGACTCAAGAAGGAGCCAAAATATTGCAAGAACTTCATGAAGGAGACTGTGGCTCCCACTAAGCGGCTGTAACATTAGTCAGAAGGGTAAGCCTCGCTGGCTTTTATTAGGAGTCTATGAACCTGGACGTAGAGATCTATGTCAAATCTTGCCATCAATA
This sequence comes from Euphorbia schlechtendalii, assembly GCA_949673415.1. NCBI lineage: Eukaryota > Viridiplantae > Streptophyta > Magnoliopsida > Malpighiales > Euphorbiaceae > Euphorbia > Euphorbia schlechtendalii. Next base: position 6,361 of record CATIWQ010301681.1, read on the forward strand.
TCAAATCCATGAACAAAAATCTCACGTTTCTCATGCAATAAAGCGCCCCCTACTAACCACCTGACCCTTCGTAACCTGGGGAATTGACATTGCGGGACCTCTTCCTAAAGCAAGCGGACAAAGAAAATGGATCCTTGTGGCCATTGACCACGTCACCAAATGGGTCGAGGTGGCCGCCCTTAGTAGTATCACTCTAGAACGGGTTTTGGATTTTGTAAAAAAGAACATCATTATACGATTTGGAGTACCACACCGAATCATCTTAAACAATGGTACGCAATTCACATCCAGCAAGTTCCAAGATTTCTACAAAGAGTTAAAGATTGAGACCCACTTTAGCTTAGTGGCTCACCAGCAGATCAACGGCCAGACAGAAATTACAAATAAAACACTCGGTCAAGGAATAAAGAAAAGGGTGATGGAAAGAAAGGGGGTTTGGCCGAATGAGTTGATTAATGTGCTATGGGCATACCGAATGACCCTGTGCACATCTATCGGAGAAACGCCTTTTTCAATGGTATATGGGGTCGAGGTGGTTTTACCCATCGAAATCAGTTCTCCATCTGACCAAGTGGCCTACTACATGAAGAAAGAGAACAACATCAACATGAGATATCATCTTGATGATTTACAAGAGAAATGGGAGAGGGCGTGCATCCTCATGGTCGCCTATAAAGCTAGGATCGCTAAATACCATGACAGGAAGGTTAGAGAAATCAGCCTCCAAGAAGGCGACATGGTCCTTAAGGACGTAACCGCCTCACAGGTTCAAGAGGAAAAAGGCAAGCTGAGGGTAAATTGGGAAGGCCCCTATAAAGTTTCACAAGTCATCGGATCAACAACCTACAGGTTACAGACCATGGAAAGAAAGGAGGTCCCAAGAACGTGGAACATCGCAAAGCTAAGGCCATATTACATGGCTTACGACTCTTAGAGGGATCCAGGCGGCCGTACTCTTTTCCTTTATGGACTTTTTCCCAATGGGTTTTGTCCTAAAGTTTTTTAACAAGGTGGCCCACCCTTAGAAGAGGTAGATGACCGGATGCATAGAATTCCTGGATGTACTTTTTAATTCATTCAATAAAAAGTAATTAATTTCAAAATGTGCACATTTAAGTACTGATCATACTTTGAGATTGCACATACAATAAAATGAAAGCGCTTAAAAACTCTCAAGTGGCTCAAATGCATAAGACCTAAATACCATAAAATGGCAAACATAAGACCATTGAGGTGGCTCAAACGCATAAGATCTAAATACCATAAAATGACTAACTTAAGGCCATAGAGGCTTCTTAAAAAGCATATGATTTGTATCATGAAATGTTGAATAACAGACCATTAGGGCGGCTTAAAAGCATAAAACTTTGCTATATGGTAGGCATATAGACATAAAGGTGGCAAAATAAACAGCAAATGAGCCATTAAGACGGTAAAAAGATACACAATAACACTCAAGGTGGAAAAATCACTAGTGCAAAAATGGCTTATTGGGACGCACCATTTGCGAGGGTTATACTAGAAACCGTCTGTAAAAGTATGAACGGAATGATAGAGGGGGTTATTGTGGACAGTTGTTAAGTAACAACCGTCTGCAATACTTATTATAGTATTACGGACAGTCGTTAATTATAGACCATCCTTAATACAAAGGTTATTGCAGATGGTTGTTACGTAACAACCGTCCGCAATACTTATTATAGTATTACGGACGGTCATTAATTAATGATCGCCCGTAATACAAAGGTTATTGCAGATAGTTGTTACAGTATTATGGACGGTCATTATGTAACGACCGATCAGTAATACACAGGTTATTGCGGGAAACAAATGAGAAATAAACCTTATCTATTTTAATTTACGTTGCAGCCGCGTCTTCCATCTTTGGCAGAGATCAAACGGAGCTCCAAATTCCGGTGACGACAACTACTTTCAGGTTAGTTTTTCTTCTCCTTTATGATCTTTTTCTCTCTCTCTCATCCTCCTCTGCTCACGTTTCCCCTTCTTTCATCTTCTCATTGATTCATTTTCAATTTTTTCAATCAAAAATAAAATCCCCTTCTTTCTGTCCTAAAATTGCATCGCCGTTGGCCTTAGATTCTCTCGTTGTCATCGATTCAAACTTCTGGTGAGTGATTCTGATTTCTTTATTAATTTTTTGAGTGTTTCTGCTTCTTAATTAGTTTTGAGTAATTCTGCTTCTTTTTTTAGTTTTGAGTGATTCTGATTTTTGTAATTTGATTCAACGAATTGTTTGAATGATTGATTTGAGAATGGCTTCCGAATTTCTTTTATTCATTGATTGATACTCAAATGACTTTCGAATTAATTATTGAGTTCAATTTGCTATCTAATATAAAGCTACAACATAATGGCTTTATGTTTCAGGCTACCTGCTTTGTCCTCATTCGGCCACTGTCAAAAAACACTTCCAGAAAAATCAACAGAGCGTTAGCTGAGTTATTATGGTTAGAACTCGTATGTATCGTCGATTGATGGGTAGGACTCAAGGTTCACCTTTCTCATACCTAATTTTACAACTGCTTATTTGCTGTTGTTTTCTTTAATTTATGATGCTTATTGCGGAAGGCAAATTGTAGGAGTTTAATCTTCTATTCAACATCTGAACTGATAGATTAAGCTCAGTTTCAATTTACATTCAATTAAGCTTAGTTCAAGATGAATGTGTTAATTGTTGGAACTACCAATGACTAGGAGTTAGCTAACACGAATAGTGGATTTTGAAGCCAATATCAACTTATTTATTCTGCAATTTTTAACACCATTGTATGTATTCATAGATTCGTTGGTTGGTCATTCTACTTGAAATACATGTATGTTAAGGAATAAAGGTTCTTATTCACTTGGTGATACCCTCTCGGTTCGGTTATGTTATAAGCTTGTTCGTAAGAAAAAACATGTGCTACCTTTAATGGAAATATTTTAATAAGCATGATAATTTTCCACGTGGCTGAAAATTTCTATATGAATATATTTGGAAATGAAGATTTGGATGGCACATCAGTAAGAAAATAGAGTCAATAGCTTGAAAGAAGTAACTTATGACAGTTAGTTTGAATTTGAGTTATATTTTCGGAAAGTTAAATATTACCAAGTTTGTGTTTATTTCTGCAGATCAAACTCTTCACGGATAAGGAGACTTTGAATAAGATGGGTAAACAAAAACGCTTACCAACCTGCATGCTTCCTTTCATACGGGAAGGATAGATAAAAGTCTATTTTACATTAATATTAATGATTTATTGATATGCTCCTTATGATTTTGTAGGAAAGGAACATGCATTTGTTTTGGCCAACCACAGAAGCGATATTGATTGGCTTGTTGGGTGGATTTTGGCTCAGGTGCATTGTTAAAATTTAGCACATTTATTATTTTTCCCACCTTTTCACTTTAATATTTAACTTTCTAATGTCATGTCACCTTATTATGTTTCATGTTCTGCTAAGTGTTAATATTCCCCGAAATCCTTTGACAGTGGTCAGGATGCCTTGGCAATGCATTAGCAGTCATGAAGAAATCATTGAAATCCCTTCCGGTATGTCTTACACTTGATTATGAATAACATAATTATTTGATTCTGAATCCAATTTTGCCAACATTCTCAATTTCCAGCTGTAAAGCTGGTGCTAATAAACAGATAGGATACTTTCTTATCAGAACAAACATTTTTGTTAGCAACTTCGCAGAAATATTTAGGTACCTTAGAATAACGACGATAAATTTGGTCATGTAGCATTGATTAGTGAAGATCCATTATCATTGTGACATCAATTTGGAAAAAATTCATCAACTGAGAATGATGTCTATTCATAAACTAATGTAGGTGATTGGCTGGTCTATGTGGTTTTCTGAGTACCTCTTTCGAGAAAGAAACTGGGCCAAAGATGAAAATACGCTCAAGGTATGAGCTCTAACTTTAATATGATTATAACTCTGAATAGAAATTATAGATGAATAATTCAAAGCTGAACAGAAGAGTTTGGTTTTTTTGACTGGTCTAATCAATTATCCAAAAGGTTTGCATCTACAATCTGGTACTGCTATGTTTCATAACTTGAAATTTAATGAATTTCAACATCTGTAGAAATATGACATTTTCAAACTATAATATGAATTATTTTTTTTAAACAAAAGCACTATTGTGGATGGTTCTTTTTAAACAACCGTCTGCAATAGTCCTTTACTTTTTGTTTTAATCACTATTGCGGACGGTTGTTTCAAAAGAACCATCCGCAATAGTCTATTGCATACGGTTCTTTCAATACAACCATCCGCAATATTCTCCCGCAATATTTCTCTTAATTATATTATTCTGGTTTGCAGCATTCCGGACGGTTCTTTTAAGAGAACCGTCCGCAATACTCATTATTCTGGATGGTTTAGAACCGTCCACAAAAGTGCTTGATCAATCGCGTCATGACTTGTGCGCCGAAAACAACCATCCAGAAAAGCCATTTCTGCACTAGTGAATGATATATCATTAAAAGGGCCAACAAGGATAAAATATTCTTATAGAACGTTCAAAAGAAAGATTAAGCTAAAAATATTCTACGCTCCAGTGCGGGTCGATTCGGTGTCATCTCCTTTTTCCGGCTCCTCCTCAACCAACCCATCTAGAGCCATCTCCTCCTCGTCAGACTCATTGGGATACTTTAGTCCCATCAAAATTTCCTCGGGAAGATCCGGATGGGGAGCCCAACAAGCCTAAAAAACCAGGCGGCCATATTCGCGGCCATCTATCGCCATATTGAGCATAACTTGGCTATAATCAATGACTACTTTAGGAACCTCTGCCTCATATTTTGAGATGGTGTTCTGTAAGTTATCCCGAGCCAAAGCCATCTCCTCAGCCTTCTTTTGGTACTCCTCAGCCTTTTTGTTAGCCTCCTCCAGCTACTGACTCAACTCAACCTTGGCCGCCTCAAGGTCTTCGACCTTCTTATTGACATTCTCCAACTCGCGAGTTGTAAGTTCATGAGTCCTCTCCAGTCACATCATTTCTCAGATATTTTGTGTTAATTTAGCCACCCGAGATGCCACCTAAAATACCAACGTATTATAAATGGTGAAAGAAATGAAATATAAAAGATGAACAAAGAAGGAAGAACCTCAGTAGATATCATGAACAGAGACTTGGATGACTGAAGTAAACTTTCAGCTACCAAATCATCCTTCTCCAAGGGGAGGGGCAAGATTGTCCTCAACACATTCTGGATCGAGGCGGTATAAATTGAGGGATTGTCCTCACCTACGACGGAAAGAAGATTCGCATGGAGAGACTCAGGGCTAACTCGCTTGTATAAGTCGGTAGGAATGTCCAAGTTGACTCTCTGAAATAAAGAAATAGCTTAAGCGCAAGCACTAAACAAAAAGGTTACAAAGGAGAATACTAAATTCTTACCGGCTGAGGGGTAGTCTCCACAGCTGCAGAAGAATGAGGCGGCTCCGCAACAAACTCAGGAACATCCTCAGCAACTTGGGCTTTGCACTTCCTTTTACGCTTGCTGGGATCTCCGCCTTGTATGCTAGGAACTGCATTAACAAGCCCATGCTCAACTCACTTAGTGAGGTGTTTGTTACCCTTTGACACCTTGACGGCTTGTTGCACAAGGTAAGTAGCTGAAGGGAAATTAAACACTGAAAAGAAAGAAAAATAAGTAAATACCTTGGAAATCTTCAGGCCTGGAGTGATAAATTGGATCCGGCTAGCCCGGCTCAATGATTCTAATATTTTTCACCATTGCCTAGCTAATGTTCTAGCATGGCCACATCCCCTTCTTAAGGGACTTAAAAGCTTCTACCCTATTAACTGAGCCAGTAAAATTACAACTCAAGTCTGGAGAAAGATTCCACTCGATAGGAAACTTGGGGTAGCGATCCTCTTGTTTAATGAAAATGAAGCAATTGTTGAAGTTCTTAACTGAATCCACTTTGTCCGTGAATCTGTAGAAGCTGCCTCGATGAGCAAAATGATATAAATCCTCACTTGCGGTCTTCCTTAGTGAAGCGATCCGCCTGAAGAACTCTACGTCGAAACACATCTCTAAACCTGTACAGATGAGGTAATGACCAACTAGATCTATCCAGGCGTTGGGATGAAGTTGAGTGGGGCTAAGGCAAAAAGTTCTCAAAACTTCACTTAAACCCTTGGGAAGTGGATAAACGAAGCCTGACCAAATTTGGTCTATATAAATGCCAAAATACCCCTCAGGTGGGCGAGTGATCCGCTATTCTTTGGAGGGAAGCACCACTTCACACTCTTTGAGCAAAGGGAAAACTTCCTTCTCAAACTCCAAGTTAACTGGATCCTGAACCGATATAATCAACTCGACCATAGGAGTCCTATTTACTATTTTCCTAATTTTTCCTTATCCCCTAGACACTATTTCAGAATGAGTAGCCACATGCCACCTCAGAGGGCCAGCCATGCTCTTCTTCATCCTACGCATGTGAGATGAGATACCAATGGATTTCTGAGGTGGTACTGGGGGAAACAGGCCCATCTCCTCGTCTATCTTAGCCCAAGCGGAGGATGAGGCGGAGTCACTACGAAACACTCAATTCTCAGCGGGCTTAGACATGGTTTCTGGTGGTGGGGGTTCCCTAGAGGTTGAGATAAAATCAGTATAATCTACATTCAAAGGTTTGAAGTACTTGGAGTTCACCTCAGCTAATTTCCTACTAAATTGGCTACTAGTGGACAAGGCGGAATCAATCATTACCACCTAGTAAAAAACCTAATTAGTTAAACATATCCTAAAGAATCCTAAGATAGCTCGAGGTGCCATAAACAAGCAAACAACATTCATATCGATTGAATAAACATCTCAGATCTAGCAAGTGCTCTACACAAAAATACAACCAATTTTGGGAAAATGAGATAGGGAACACAAAATTCATCTCCCAACGAATTGGTCAAGGCATCAGTGGGAAAACAAAAAAAAAGGAAATTAACAACTAAAGGTCCAAAGAATAGAAGAGGAACTAAGCGAAGAACTCACATGGCAATAGTTTTTGCAGAAAAGAAGAACAACAACAAATAATAGTGAATAAATGATAAAAGCAAACTTGGGGGAATATAGGAGCTTACTTGTACAGAGAAAATGCTTGATTGGAGAAGTTTGAGGAAAGAAAAGGTGATTGATGGAGAAGAGTTGCAGAAATTCACTAGAGAAAAAGGGTTACGAAAATAGTGAAAGGAGAAAATGTAACCCTTATATAGGGTTGAAAGGACATGTGAGGGGACGCTTTACCCATGAAGGACACGTGGTGCACTGCCTGCCTCATGTTCAAAATTTGAAAAGACATGAATTTTTCACCTCGGCGCTCATGACATGTATGCCCTAGACATGTATCTCCAATGATAAATTCGCCATGACTAGGCAAATCCCTCCAAGCTCCTGAAGAAGCTCTCACACTAATGGGGGGACTTCTGTTAACATAGACAAATAATGGCAAGAGCGTACAGGCTACGCGAGACCCCCAAGCAGATTACATCCGCCTGGAGTAGAGATATATATTACGATGAGGTAAGGAATGTTCCTACAAATCCAGGCGGTTCCCATCCATCCTGAGAGTAAAGCCTCGATGATCATCTAGGCGAACTGAATCCGCCCCAAATCTGGAATAAACCAATTCTTGCCCAATCTCATAGAGATGTGCAGGCGGTTACCAAGCTAAGTCGGCTTCTCCGCTTGGACCGTCCCCGACGCCTCGGGAACATAGAGTCTAGTTGAGAGTATAAGTCCAAGAAAGAGACCACAATAATTGGAACTCCCAATTTAAATAAACTTTATCTTATCAACAAGATAAAGATTCACTCAAGCTAGAACTCTGGTGATTTACATTATTGGATCAGAGATCAAGCAGTATAAAAGGCCCTTTGGGTCACCACGCAAAGGTATGTGCTAAAAGAAACACTAAAAACTCCCTACCTCCTCTCTTAAATCCGATCTAACTTAAGCATCGTAGAGGCTACGCCGATCACACGGCTAGTCCCCCATAGCAATGGTTTTTGTCTTGCAGGAACCATCAGACCACATCAAAGAGGAGCATTTGGAATCAACTTCAGTCTGAGAATTAGCACGTGGAACCATGTTCCAGGCTAATTTAATAGGTACATTTTATGCATTTCATTTTAATTTAAGAAGGAAGATTGTAATTTTATGGTGATTACTCGTTTAGTCATTATAATATAATTTGCTAGAGAGTTTATCATCTTTTTTCCTACTTATTTGACATTTCTATGTTCCAGTATGGTATGTTATCTCTAATAGAGTATTTGATTTACAATTATGATCAAGGTGGGATAGTAGCTACGATTTTGCAGTTGTATGTTTATTGTCATATACTTGCTTCATCATGGTATGATTATATATTGAATATGGAATTTTTAGGTGAATAGTTTTTTTTGAAAAACCCCGGACGAACGTCGTGTCCCTCTAAAGGAAAAAGTTTGGGGCAGGTGAAAATTGCGATGCGTATGTCCCAACTAGGTTGATGCATCCTAGCCGAGCACGATTTCATCTTGCATAATTGGAACAAGTCTGGAAATAGAGCGAGCTAAGGGGCTTATTTGCGGTCCAATTATCATGCCAAAATAAGTAAAGAGATGTGTTGTTTTTTATGCAACAAGAGATATTATGTCGCCAAATATGGGATAGTCTAGATGCATCAAACGAACTAACCACATACCACAAAGTTAGTACATATAGATTTACATAAATATCATACCAAAGGGATTCTCGACATAAGACTAGCATTTTCCAAAGCCAATTCAATAACAAACTACAATTGACAAGACTCAAATTTCGAATATACAATACACCTAATTCTTTCACCAAAGATACAGTATCTCAGCTTACTTTACTAATTCCCCTTGAGTTCACATCCCCATTCCATAGAAAATTTTGCATAAGTTGATTAAGTTTGACATTCACTGAAGAAGGAAGTTTATTTAACGAAAGTAAGTAAATTGGTAAAGATGAAAGGACGGATTAAACTAACACTAGCCATCCCACATATGACAAGGAATGACCCTTAAACTTATCAATTAACACATTCCAAGAAGATGAGGGGACCTGATTTATACTAAGTGGGTAGCTTAGGTAAGTGATCGGGCAATTCTCAACCTTACAACCCAACATTCACGCACAAGAGAGAACTAATGACTAACAAACATTTATGCCTGTAATCGAACTCTTATGATAATTAATACGAATCTCAAAATTAGTTAAAAGCAACACAAAATATGAATAAAAGTAGGGATAAGAGACTCATCTACGGGTAAGAAACACAATGTGTCATCGGTAAATTGAAGTAAGGAGCCATCCTTATCTAAGCCATCCCACTTGAATCCTAGAATTAAACCCTTACATATACTAGTATAAAAGAGCTACTTCAAGCCCTCCACAACAATCACAAAAATAAACGGAGAAATTGGGTTGCCCTATTTTACCCCCCCTGCCCAATCGTATCGGTTTACAAGGTTCGCCATTGATCAGAATAGATGTTGATGAGCTTTCTCGTAAGCAAGACATCCACCAATTCCATCTATCCCAGAAATCGATTCATTGAAAAATTGCATCAGTATAGGACCATGAGATACAATCATAAGCTTTGTGGAAATCCAACTTTAAAACCAACCATGATTGTTTCCTCCGATGTATTGAGTGCACTATTTCCAATGCAACAAAGGAGCACTCATGAATACTTTTACCTCTGATGAACCTGAATTAATTCTCTGAAATTAAATCTTGGAGAAGCGGCTGTAATCTGTTTAGTTAGACTTTTGACACCACTTTATATATTCCATGGATAAGTGTTATCGGTCTGAAATTGCTCAATAGTGACAAACCTGCAACTTTTGGAATCAAGAATATAAATGACATTTTGATGGACTCGGATAATTCGGCCAAATAAAAAAATTTCTCAATAACTTCTAAAACTTTCACTTTCATCTCATCCCAAAATCATTTGTAGAAGAAGAAGTTGAATCCATAAGGCCTTGGAAATTTTCCTTCATTATATGCCCTAACCACATTCGCAATTTCAATCTCTGAGAATAGCTTTTCAAGGATAATCACGTTTGGATCCCCTATAATTTGAAATTGTAGCTCATGTAAATTAAAGGGAACATCAATTCCTTTCAAAAAAATGTCTCTGTAAAAGTTATGGATGTTGAGTATAATTGCATTCGGGTGGAAGATGATTCTACCATCGATTTCCAGTTGATTAATTCTATTCCCTCTCCAATGAGCCGATGCCAAACGATTGAAGAAAGACGTATTATTGTCCCCTAACACTGTCCATGCCACCCTTGATTGTTGATGTCTTACCTTTTCCAAGTTGCTTCAGAAAACATTCAGCATTGATTCACCACTTGCAAATCTGAGCCAACGACACATCAACTAGCTGTATCCCCAAACTAGATGTAAGCTCGAGAACCCTCTTCTCTAAATCCTTAATTCGACAGTCTAACCCCCAAAGGTTCGTATTGTGCCATTGCCAAATATGATTTCTCAACCATCCTAATTTGAATTCCAAGTCTCTTATTGGATTCCTCAATTTAATTTCATTCCATTTCGACTTCAAGAAAGGCAAAAAATTTGCATTATCCCACCAATAATTTAGGGTCGAAACACCTTATTTCCAATTTGTCGAATAGCATGAGGCTGAAAGATAATCAAGAAGTGATATGAGAGGGTTGTATCAACCATCATAAGATGAAGTCTCAACCAAAGATCTAATAAATTGTAGCTCAACAAAACACAGTTGATTCTCGAAAATGATGAACTATTGGACCAGGTATAATCTCTACTATGCAAGGGGAAGTCATATAGAACACAATCGTTAATGACTCAGAGTTGCATCATAGAATTAGAGGTTAACTCCTCTCTTTCCATTCGCTCATTCTCGCTCAAGATTTCATTAAAATCGTCACAAATAATTATCTGATCAAATTCACAAATTAGTGGAGCAAGTTGCTACCATAATTGAAATCTTAAAACTGCATTACATGGGCTTTATAAACATAATAAATGAATGTCAATAAGATTAGATTCAACGTGAAGCAAACACCACCATTTTGCAGATTGAATAATTGTGCAATTATGAACTTGAGAGTTCCAACAAACGAATAAACCTCCCAACAAACTTGTGCTGATATAGAATGGAATAAGAAATCATTATGGCCCCAAAATTTCCAAATAATTAAATTCGAAACACATGCCGATTTTATTTCAATTAAAGTAAAGATTTCCCAATGCTAACTTCTAATAAAACTTTTAACAATCTATTTCGCTCCATTTGTAAGCCTACCCCGACAATTCCAATATAAGAAGTTTAACGACATAAAATATTGACAAACCTCAACGAAACGTGAACTCATCATCTTCCAAGAACATTGACAATTTTGCCGTCATTGTACTCTTGAAACAAACCGAGTTCCTCTACAATTTGAAAAACCAGAACCTCCTCCTTATCCATTAGGCTAGATTGCTCCCTTCGAAGAATGACCCTTTTCATATTCTCTATATCCAGTCCCGATGAGTTAGAAACTCCTTAGGCTTAGTTGCTTTCAACCTGACACTCCTAAACCACTCCCTCGCTTTCATCTCTAAAATCGGAGACTGTTTCCTTCTCTTTCATCTGTATAGTTACACTTATTATCATGATATTTTTACTTATAAAATGATATGGTTAAAATTCATTTTATACTTCATAAAAAAGATTTTACGTGGTATGTAGTTGTTTTTTATGCAAGTGTAGAAACTAGGTGAATCTTGGGAGTAAAATGATCAAAGATAGAATTCTATGTAAAATGAGTGAAAAAGGTGCAAAAAGATGCATTGAACACAAGGAATTGGCTTAGGATCGAAGTTGTCAAAGATCGACAAAGTTGCAATGAAAAATCATGAAGAAAAATAATTGTCATGATCGTGACACCCATTCAAGGTCACGATTTATCATTCTTCACAAACAAAAAGTTACCAACTATTGTTCACAATCATGACATGTATATCGTGCTTGTGACTTGTGACTGTTTTTCATCAACTCTTCTCAACATTCAACCGCTAGATAGAACGATCAACCGCCATCAACTATCAGACAAAAAGACACCATTTGGAAGCAATCCAATCACAAAAAGGTGCCTTTCCATTGAATATGAAGATGAAACTTTGCATCCAATCACATTAAAGCGATGTAACCCTTCGCCAATGGATACAACTCTTCATTTTGATAGAAACAACCCTTCACACACTATAAATAGGGTTAAATCCAATCAATTTCGTGGGCAATGAATGGTAGTGTGCGTGTGTAACGTGTATGCATAGATAGAGAGTGAAAATTATATAGATTTTGCTACATTCAAAGTGTTAGTGATAAATGTATAAGTGATTCGATTCTTATTTCTATCATTAGATTTCTCCAAAAATTTGAGGGATTGTTGTATGAGTGTAATTGCAAAGCACTTATCAATAAAAGTTTTCATTCTTCAACATTCATTTGTTTAATATTCACAATGAATAGTATCCTAGTAGAGGTTTTGTACGAGTCGAGACCGAAATCAAAGTAGACATAAGAATTGCGGGAATTGACGACTCCCATTAAAAGAGTGGATACGGTTTGATCAACTTTAGCTTTCACTTTCCATACAACTTTACTTTGTTTTCTACTTATACTTTCTATTTCAAAATTTATGATATGTCTATGGGCCATAACGAGTATTTCATCTTGCATAATTTATATTAATCAAGTTATATGCTTTCAAGTTGACTTTAAGAGTGATTTTGGGGTTAACAAGATTGTGTATACTCACTGGATCTATGATTATAACGCTATTTAGTGAGCCAACATTTTTGGAGTGGTAACTTGCAAAATATGGCCATGTGAGAGCGACCCGTACTAAGCATAGTATTATCGTTATCCAGGTTTTTATAAATGTCATAATTCATTTGCCCTAGATTTAGAAAAGTCATTTCATGTGTTGCTATGTGGTGAATTATTGAATATTTGGATGTTTAGAACTGTGTTTGTTAAAGTTATCTAGTACTAGTGTATGAAATATTATTGATGATTTTGCATGTTTTTCTCTACTATACTTGTTCTTAGGGAATATTTATATAGTTTACATCTTCTCTAATCTGTTCATACATCTATCTATTCATCAATCTATCATCCAAACCCTACAATTTATCTTATTTCTTTTGTTCTACAACTTTAATTGGTCCTTATAACCGAATTCCTTCCCTTTGGGATCGATATCTTTTAAAACTACATAACAACTGTATACTTGAAGTTATCATCATTTTTTATTTGATAAGCGGTACTAACAACACATGTTCATATTAAGAACTTTTATATTATCTATAGAAAAGTGGCGAACAAGTTTTTACCACAGTTGCAAGGGAAGGTAAATGCGTTCTAGAGATCAAATTGCTAGAGAATGGGAAATTATATTTATGTGTCAATAGATTTATTTATTTTTTATTTTAAGTATTTATATTTTGTTATTAATATATTTTTCTTGCTTACTCGTTGAGTTTTCTTTCTAGTGTGTGCATGCTAAGTACGCGTAGTTCGGGAGAAAGTTTGGAGTCGTTCAAATCAGAAATAGAAGGATTTAGTAGGAGAAGAAAATGGATAAATAAGAGACAAAGAAGAAGGATGGCTGATGATGAATAACAAAATGTTGATCAACCTCAACCAAGGGTCATGGATTATATCGTTCCGACCATCAATGGTAATAATTAAGGAATTGCTAGACCACCAATTAATGCAAATCAATTTGAAATCAAGCCATCATTACTTTAAATGATCAGCAATAATATGCAATATTATGGTCTACCCAATGAAAATCTGAATGCTTACATTGCAATCTTTCTAGAAGTCTGTGATACTTTCAAAATGCATAATGTTCCTGATGAAGCAGTTAAACTTTGCTTATTTCCATTTACACCCCGTGATAAAGGGAAAGTTTTGTTGAATTCATTACCCCCAAATTCAATCACCACTTGGAATCGATTAGCCCAAGCATTTCTAACTAAATATTTCCCTTTAGCCAAAACTGCAAGACTCATGAAAGAAATCATTTCCTTTACTCCGAAGGATAGTGAATCCTTGGATGAAGCTTGGGAACGTTATAAGGAACTTCAGCGAGTTTGTCCTCATCATGGTTTACCAAGAATGTGATTCTGCAAACTTTCTACAATGGAATACATCTTGCAACAAGAGGAGCGATTGATGCTATGGCTGCGGGATCTCTTATGAAGAAAACTAGTGAAGAAGCCTTTGATCTTTTGGAAGATATGGCAAAAAACAATAGTATGTGGCCAGTAGAGAGAGAAAAAGTAAGTATAACTAATCCTACTCATTCACATGCTGCATCCACATCTTCTAGTTCAGTTAAAAAAGGTCAATGAATTAGACCCTATTTCTATTATGCAAGTGCAAATATCTGCATTATCTCATAAGATAGTTAATATGCATATAAATAAGAGTAACCCTTTGACATGTGAAAATTGTGGCTAAATAGGACACACTACTTTTATGTGTAACTTTAACCCATGTGTAGGGGAGCAATTAAGTTATGTTCAAAGTCAAGGGAATTCTTATAACAATAATAAGTATGGTGATAATCAACAAAAGAATTATTAGAGTACTGATAGAATAGGGCAGTTGACAAGTAAGATGGACAAATTTTAAGGAGTATGTAATAAGCAATCAAAGTCTGAGGAATGTTACAATAAGTTAGACAATAAGATGGATCATATGTTTAAAAATCAATCATCTTCTATTCATAATTTGGAGATACAAGTTGGACAATTAGCGAATGCTATTCCATCTAGAGGAAAAGGTCATTTACCTAGTAACACAGAAGAAAATCCTAAGGAAAATGTTCATGTTACAGCCCTTCGTAGTAGTAAATTACTAGATAAACCAAATCCTTCGGGTATGCTTGCTAATGATGTTGAAGTATCGGATGATTATCCAAGTAAATCAATTGATAAAACAGGAGTGGATGAAAAACTTAATTCTGAGAAGGTTAATCCCCCTCAACAACCGTTTCCACAAAGAATGAAGAAGAAGAAGAATGAAGATAAGTAATTTATTGATGATTTTGCATATTTTTCTCTACTATACTTGTTCTTAGGGAATATCTATATAGTTTACATCTTCTCTAATCTATTCATGCATCTATCTATTCATCAGTCTATCATCCAAACCCTACAATTTATCTTATTTCTTTTATTCCGTAACTTTAGTTGGTCCTTAGAACTGAATTCCTTCCCTGTGGAATCGATATCTTTTAAAACTACATCATAACTGTATACTTGCAATTATCATCATTTTTTTTATTTGATAAGCAATATTGACAACACCTGTTGATATTAAGAACTTTTATATTATCGATAGAAAAGTGGCGAACAAGTTTTTGATGCCATTGCCGGGGATAAGTCTTTCGAAATGAGTATAGCCAAAATCTTGCGTACACTAAACCGTAACCCTCATTAACCTCGATTGATATCCTAAGGTTACTATTCGTAGTACCCATGGGAACCGACACCAAACACAATACTATATCTAGCCGATTAGGTTCATCAAAGTCAAAATCAATAGCTATAATTATCCCAAATCTACCAGCCAACTCACGTAACACCCACTCACAAACAAAGTTCCGAGAAATACCCATTAAATCTAAATACATGATGCATTCAGTAAGGATAATCTCATCGGAAAGATGAACAATCGAGGATAAAATATGGTTCAACATAATCTAATCATGATAAAAAAAAATATATGCGTCTACTAAATCAAAATAAAAGTGACAATTACAAGATTTCCCCCTATCGGGGAAGTAAAGGAAATATCAAAACCATGATCACAAAGCAATTCAAAGATGTTTCGGGCAAGAGCAATGAACTTAACCGAAACCATACATCCCTTTGCTTTCCATCCCTACACCATATATTGGATATGCCAACACCGAAAAAGTGTCGTGTAAAAGTAAAAATGTGTTGGCTTAGGAGCAATGCCTACACTTTTGCCAAAAAAAACGAGTCGGGAAGTGCAATGTGGCTATAGCTGCCTATACCGACACTTTTGGTCATTTTTTGCTACATGGTAAAATGTGTTGGCATAGAACTCTATAGTAACATTTTATTATCTTTTAATGACATTTTTTAGGTGTTGGTGAATGCATATGGAAATAACTCTTTCAGTTGATATGGTGACACTTTTGTTATAAATGCCAACACTTTTCATTAAAATGTTTTTTCTTTTAGCCAACATTTTTCCTTATAAATAACAACATATTCAAATTGTTCACTTTTTTGTTTTACCAACACTTTTAATGATTAGCCAACATGCTACACTTTATTCTACATGTGTATACATTTGTATATCTCATACTATTGCAATCATATTAAATAAAAATATAATTCATAAAATAACATTCATGTTTCACAATTCAATAACAAAGACTAGTAACATCCAAAAAGTACTAATTA